>JAEUWP010000615.1:0-106439 GCA_018524725.1 Podaxis mareebaensis | reverse complement strand
GCTAACGTAGAGCACCTGAAGAGTCTATAAAGACGAAACGGGTTGTGTTGGGTTAATCCCCAACACCGTTGTGCTCGCCGTCTTTGCACTCACGCTGTTTTATTTCACCGCGTCCCCAACACTGTTGTGCTCGCCGTCTTTGCACTCACGCTGTTTTTATTTTCACCGCGTCCACTGACTAGCAATGGTTGGCTCTTTACAATGAATCTATGCAAAAGCTGACAATGGTGAACAGGCACTGAAAGCATCTGCAGCAACCCCAACATGCACGTCGTATACCCCAACAAGTTCATCGACACCGCAGACATCAACGACATCATCAACACAACCAACAGTTCATGTACCACCGGAACTTGAACAGACGCTGAGCACGTTGACGTCTCACCGTTCTGTCCTTGGATACCTGCTTATAGCACGAGGGGGACCACATAGTGCAAGTATCATCCGCCATTCGGGGGTTGTGTTCGAAGGGGAGAAGGGGAGAAAGTATGCTGGCGTGATAGCCCGTATTGTGGAAAGCGTGCAGGCTGGGCTTGAAGAAGTGAATGGAGGTGGCGTTGGTGGTGTCGACGAATCGAGCGACATGGTGAGTGGCTCCCGGTGGATATTTGGATTTATTAGTCATTTTGTAGGATGAGGTCCGATTTATGAGAATCCGGACAAAGCGGCATGAGATTATGATTTCACCCGGTATGCTCACTCGTCTGTCCGAGAATATCTGTGGCTTATCTGGGTAGATGAGCGGTACTTGTTGGCAGTTCTGCACGATCTGACGGTTACATAACCGAAAGCGTATGTGTCGGGGTAGGTGCTTCGTATTTATAAACTTTGAAACGTTGTCCACCTTGCACGGTTCCCAGTCCGGGTAGGATTTGCCACAAGCTATCAACTCAGAAAGAGCGGAGAGCCCGAGAAAATGTGAGTTCGATTTACTCAGTCCCTATTTATAACAACTTATGAATATGGAAAGGACAAGTACGGCGGTTAGTGCGGGAAAAGATTGGGGTTGCGTTGGCTAATTCAGTCTTGAAACGCACAGGAATTGCAAGGCTAATGGACCATATGATCAGCCCGACTAAGCCTGCCCTGCTCGCCGAAGTTCCCTGTTTTTAATTCCCTCCCTTTCCCCCTTCCCTGAAGATCCCTCGCATCCTGTTTCAGATTTTTTTGAAGTGACATATTTTCACGTCTCGAAAAAAGCCACAAGAAGGCGTGAATCAACCTTGCCCGTGTTTCGCGAGGGGAAATTGGTTGTTTGGGATTTAGCATCTGGTCTCTCTTGCGACCTAATCTGAGCTTGCAAGCTGGGTGCATTCTATGAAAATAGGTGGTAGAGGAGAAACAGGGCGTTCTGGGCACCTTAGTGTGCACGATCTGGAGTCTGGGAGCCGATATCGGCACCCTCTTTAAGTGACAATGTTGCCTTAGATCTCCACTCAGTTACCTTCATCCTAACGCCCATCCCGACGATCCCAGACACCTTCTGCAAGAGTTCGTTGGGCTCTAGCTTCTGATCATATTTCAACCACGGGAGTCGCACTCCAGCAGCATACATGGCCTGCTGCCATAGATCTGGACATTACCGGTGAGCGTCTCCTCACGTCTTCTGATTGATATCTGAAGGCATTCACACGTCCCTTCATATCACCTATTGTGCAGATAAAGAAGCACGGCGCGACCAAACATTCCAACTTTTAGATACCGAGAAGAGATTGTGATTGGCGGAGACCTTCCCGCTCGTGAATTCCCGAGCTTCCCGTCTGATAACCCAATCCTATTCAGAGTCGC
Organism: Podaxis mareebaensis; assembly: GCA_018524725.1. Classification (NCBI taxonomy): domain Eukaryota; kingdom Fungi; phylum Basidiomycota; class Agaricomycetes; order Agaricales; family Agaricaceae; genus Podaxis; species Podaxis mareebaensis. The sequence goes on along the minus strand of JAEUWP010000615.1, from coordinate 104,651 downwards.
TGGCGCCATGAATACAGGAAGGCGCTCGATCACATTCACCAGCGTCAGGAAGAACTTCATGTGATCCTGCTCGACCTCAAGGAGGCTTTCAGCCGAGAGAGTGGGCGCCAGTCTCACTAATATAAGCACTGATGCTCTCCTGAGACAATAGTTTCGACTTATCACCCACCACCAACCACACACTAATATCATCCCCTTACCCTCGTTGTACCCCCGCTTTCCTATGTACATCGATACTCTTCCCTGTACTCCATGCGGACACTGATACTATTACGCTAGTCTCATAGTGGAATATGGCCAAATCAGACAACGATACATCGTTTATTGGCAGCGCTATCACTAACAATGTTAGGTGGGTATTAATCAGAGCTCTAACCCAGTAAGGCTCTCTGATAACGTTTTCACTTTGGCGTTACACCGTGCATCTTGGTCACCTCGATTATCTCTACACCATGGTGGCCTTCAATTCCCAAATGCATCATGTGACTACAGGTCCATCGTAAATCCATATGTGCCCCATGATCCACCAACCAATGGGTTAGTGAGGCTTTTTTGGCGTATCGCCACCGCTGAGACCCGTCCCTGGCCGAAAACTACTACAGATCCGATGCAGATAGGTTTGTCTTGAAGCAACCACTACCTGTTTGAGCCGTACCTCTCATTTTATCCCTCACATGTTCGTGTCCTCGATTTTGACGATGGCTAGCTGGAAGCCACGTGGAGCGTCGACCTCAGGAGGGGGTGGAGCGTCGACCGCAGGAGGGGGTGGAGCGTCGACCGCAGGAGGGGGTGCACCCAAGCCTACGACCCAGGGAACAGCCACGACGAGCAGCGGTAAAAACCCCAAAAATACTGGCAAGGACTCTTCGAAGAAATAGCTGTTATAAGTCAGAGCTATCATGTAATTTGTCCGATGCAAATGCCACCTACACAATGATACGTTAACAACAGCATAAGTGAATTCCGCCCCCATCAAACATCGGATAGGGAATCTGCTCCTCGTTTAAAAATGTCTTTAGGCCGCCTTGGCGTTAAGACCTTTCAATAGCCTTATAAGTCTCGTCCTGTGCCAACTAGTCCTTGAACTTGGTACACCCTTCTAGAGAAAAGGCCAACTCGGAGAGACTAAGGCTGCGCTAAAGCCTGGTTAGCATCAAGTTTATACTACAGAGCGATTACGTCGCCTAGCGCGAGGTGAAATGTGGTTTCCAGATCCCTGGGAAAGTGTAGTTGCTTCCTTATCTCGCCAATGAACACCCCGCCTTGGGTGAACAGTAGTGAATAATCTAATAACACCCACTTAAATCTGGGGCATCATCCCGGCTCGCCCCGTGGCGATGCTAAACGATTCCATCCTCTGACGCATTTCGGAAGAGACATTCAACGACGGTGGTTACTGATAGAGACTGCCCGTCCAGTTTAGTTTTGGCGCCTTTTTGTTTTCCGAAATATCTTGGAGAGGTAAACAACTAATACCGATAATATAGCTTTATCACACTACGGAATGGGGTTGGTGGACGACTTGTATCACTTAAACCCTACAACGACTGACTCTCAAAGAACGGGTTTATGGTTCCTCCCTTCAGGGGCGGTGTTTCTTGACTGTGGGTGCAAGTATCTCCTTTCACTCGGTGCGGTGTAAACAAGTAGAGTTTCATGGCATACGCGAATTCACATGAGGATAATGGCAGGTCCACCACTACCCGAAATCGCCGAATAATGCAGCTCCTCCTCATTCAACGAAACCGTCAAGACCCTCTTCTCATCGTACTCTTTCAGCAGCTGTCTTATCCTCGCTTTCACGGATGGATCAACCTTCCGCCTCAGATCAGTCGCAATCGCAACAGTTAGCTGTGACAGCTTTTTGAATTGTTCTTTAGTGAGGACTTCATTGATGCCGAGTTTGGACAGAGAAGGAGGACGACCCATGGATCAATGTCTTCGTCGATCTCCAGAATAAGGCGCGTGAGTTCGGTGGAGGTGACAGACTCGAGGACGTTGCGCATCCAGGGGAGAAATTCTTACATTTCATCCTGATCGGCGAGTCCGGATGGGAAAACGACGCGCAGGGACTGGAGGCGGGTGTTGTTTTCGAGCGTTAAGGTATTGTGGTACTCTGACATTGCGCAAATGAGCATCCCTCTAACGCAGAGTTTGGTTGTAAGATACTCACTACGTTCGGAGCTGAACACGATGGAGGTACGTAGATCCTCTAAAACGGAACCTGCTGTTCTTATGAGGGCCTTCGCATGCCCGAGATCGCCATGCTTCTGATGACAAGCGAGGTCCAGGCGGCGGATATGAGATAGATGGAGCGATGAGCTGAGAAGTTCCCAGTAGAGGATATCGCAGCTCCAGACCTCTATATCGATGATCGAGCTAGGAATCCCATACTCCTGAGGCAGAGGCGGAGGATCTTTTGCATGTGGGCGAGTTCGAGGACCGCACCACAACGCCCTGGGTTTACAGCTCCACAAGCTAAGGCTCTCTAGGAGAGGAAATGACGATAGCACGTAGGCGAGATGCTCGAAGTTCCAGAAAAAGCTATCTCTGATGCGAAGCTTCTTGACTTTTTTAAAGCCATCAACGAAAGCTTGTGCACCTCGCGAGTCATGGTGCCACATGCAGCATAGGACGGAGAGTTTCTCAACGTGTTTGAGGTGTGTGCAAATAGTAGATACAGTGTTGTCCGAGCGCCTATCCCAGACATCGAAGTATAATTCCATGTCAAGAACGCGAACTGCATTAGCGATTGTACAGCGGGAAGAAGTGAGTAGTTTGAGCAACGGCTTGATGTTATCGGCAGTAATCTTCATAGTGTGAAACATATGGCGACGGGAGTGTTTGTTGAACTCGTTTGAGACTGTGGAACAAGCTTTGAGAGTGGCTCGGTCGTCCCTCAAGTGCCAGACGATAGTTTCGACGAATTCAGGTGGGAGCGTAGGAAGGCCTGCGTACAAGGATTATTTAACATTCGAAAGGAGTGCAGACGCGAATCACTGACCCGAAATACTCTTGTTCTTATTTTTCTTTTTACCCATCTCATAAGGACTTGTGAACGGTGATCATGGGAGAAGATTAGACGACATGGGGTCGGAGCTATGATTGGTATTTGGCATCGTCCTCTGGGACAAACACACGCTGTTCCCGGTTTGGTGGTGCATAATCTGGACACCTCTCTCCCACAATGGTCCTCGTCCTCGTCATTGGCGACCTTCATATACCGCATCGGATTCATGACCTACCTCTGAAATTCAAGAAACTCCTGGTTCCTGGCAAGATCCAGCAAATTTTGTGTACCGGAAATGTCTGCGACAAGGAGACATTCGATTACTTGCGGACCATTTCCCCCGACGTTCATGTGGTAAAGGGCGATTACGACGAGGTGCTTGCTGTTTCACCTGTTGGGAATACGTACGGGGGACTCATCTCTCTTTTCCTTGCTCATGCTCGATTCGTGTTTCAAGGGCTCGAACTTTCCAGCGTCTGTGACCGTCATCCATAACCCGATCAAAATTGGTGTGGTTCACGGTCACCAATGCATACCTACGGGCGATATTGATTCACTGAGATCCATCGCTCGGCAAATGGACGTCGACGTGCTGATCTCGGGCCACACACATGTGTACGTGCTTCGGCTGTCTCTTCGTTTCCATTACTCAGGGATTCCCAGTTTCCAGGCTGTTGAGATGGACAACAAGTTTTTCGTGAACCCTGGTTCAGCGACTGGCGCATGGACCGGCGCTTTCAACGGGTATGATTAGGTGTTGGCGACCTAGGAGCCATTGATGACAAACTTTGTCTAACAGCGATCCAATACCGTCCTTTGCACTTCTTGACATTCAAGGCCCGATAGTGGTGACTTACGTATACCAGCTGATTGATGGAGAAGTGCGCGTGGAGAAGATCGAGTGGAGAAAGGAACCAGAAAACCTCGCTGCTCCCAAGCCCATCGCCCCAGCGCAAAGCCTACCAAGTCCAACTGTTGGTAGCCCTCCAGGGGGGTCAGGATGGTAAGGCATGGTTTGTTTTGTCGTGCCGATCGTATGTACGATGGTTACTTCCAGACGAATCATTATTCTTGTATATCTTGCATCACATGACCCTGGGATAAATCATCGGTCCGGCGACGACCTGTTGGAGTGATTTCCCAAGCCGAGTTGACCAACGGTATGAACCACCCACTCTTCACTCCTCTCGTCTACTTCTTTCTTCTCCTTCATCGACACCCCGCGCTTCAATTGGTGTAACTATATGCGCCATGATTCTACCCAGCAGCTCAGCCGCAACCCCTGGAGGCTCGCAAGTCAATGAAAAACTCGCAGAGACTGGACCGACACATACTCCAAACTCGACGTCATCGTCATCATTATCATCGTCGACTTCTACAAGAAGCAACTTCTTTCAGTTTCGTCTGCCCAGCAGCTTGGAATGGATACCTAAGAACTGGACCTGGTCAAAACTCAAGCCGGTCATTCGATGTGCGATTGTAGCTTGGGTTTCCTCTTTACTGTTCATCATACCAAAGGTGGAGCGTCTCATGGGACAGGTGTGTCCTTTGCCTTTTCTCTTTTCTTTATGTTTTGCTAAGGACGCTATTTCCAGGCTAGTTTTCTGATCCTTATCGGTAGGAGCAACTGAAATGGTCGCGATTCAATCGCTAAGGCTTCGTCTTAGCTGCCTTCCTATCCCCACCTAGCGACCCATTCATGGCCGTCCTCGAACGCGAGTTCCTGATCCTCCTGTTCGTTACTCTTGCGTGGGCGTATGTTTCGTAATTGCTCTCTGCTCCCTGACAACTGCTCACCGGATTACCTGGCGTAGGTGGGCGTGCCTTGGAATTTTTCTGGCAAATATAGCTCGGACAAATACCGATCCCACCGTCTCGTTCAATCAAGCTATTACCGGAGATTACATTCAGGCCGCTGTAAGATTCCTGAGTTTCCCTCGATCCGGTCACCCGCAATAACATCATTGCAGCCCACAGTCATTATTGGTGTTTTCGTCTTCTTCGGAAGTGCCTTCTTCTTGTATATCAAAGCCAGACAAGGCCCTGGGCCTTATCTTTTCCCTTGTATATTTGCTTGCATTTGCATCGGTGAACTCTCTTTTCCCCCACCATAAACTTATGCTTACTTAACGAATGCAGACATTTCGCTGACTACTGCTGTTTTCTTCCCTTATCCTTATTATATTGTGAGCTCTCAACTTAGCTGTATTGAACGAGACCTCATTATGTTGCAGGTTGGGCGCAGCATTGTCATTCCACTATGTTTCCACTCTGCGCTGTCCCTCCTAGGGTCTCTTGTTATCTTCCCTTCGACCATCTCCGCACAATTCACTACCCGCCTCCAGCTATTCCTCACACCTTTGATATCCGCACTTGACTTGCACCGTCAAATACTAGATACGACTGTCCCATCTGAAGAGTTTCGATCCCTCACGTCCTCTATCACGTCCACTATTGATCAAGCTGAAGGCGCTCTAGGACCACTCGCTGCATGCGTGCGCCTCCTGGGTAGTGATGTTATATTATGCCGATTTGCGCCACAAGATTTCTGCTCATTCCAGCAATTAGGAAGGAGGCTGGCGGGAAGGGCCAACGGGATGTTGAGGTATTTTAGTCTAGCCGACCCGTCAAGGGACAAGTTTCCAGTCACGCCTGTACCGTCGGCCGCTAATACCCCTGGACCTTCCAGCCCGGCTGCTTCACGACCGCATTCGCCTGAGCGTACCGAGGGCCGGCCTAAACTTCGCTTACAAATTGATGACGCTAAAGGAGGGGAGCGGGAGATTGACCTTGGTGAAGAGGCAATTCCAGAAGGAGCAAGAACGCCGCGTTCGGCTCGGTCCCGAAGGGTTACAAAATCACGTCCAGCCTCGAGGAAACCTTCGAGATCATTAGAAAGGACTCGGTCGGCAGGATCTCTATCTAGTTCCCCAATCCTACCGAATCCTCATCACCACCACCACCACCACCATCACCACCACCACCATCATCACCATGGTCATCATCTACACCAGTCGTTATTGCACTTGTCGCTTGGAAGGAAGAGGGAACACGCCGTTGGTGTGTTTGAAAGCCAGAGGTACTTGAACTTAGAGGCGACAAGGTTCCATGACCCTTATGCGGAGGTATATACACAACGATTGACAGCATTGTTGCAGGAGTGGTGAGTTATTTCCTGTTTTCTCTGCGCGTGGCCCCGGATTCAGGAACTAACTGAGCCACACTGTTCTCCAGTTGTACTGATCTACTCGTTGCGACGAGGGAAGGGCTAGTTGGTGTTAGGGAGTGGCTGGACACTGTGCGGGATGCGAGGTTGAGGTTCTGGACAAAAAGGGCGACGAAGGAGACCCAGAGGCAGAATAAGCTGGATATGATTCAGACGCTGAGGTACCGCGTTGCTTCAGCATTGGAAGAGTTTAGGAACGATAAGAGGTTGACTATCCCCTCTCTCCCAAATGACTAGAAACTCACTAACCGATCATTTTGGGGGGACGTTGCAGGTTAAAGGTCCTGGACCCATACCGACCGGCTTTCGAGAAATCAGAGGACAGTCATGAATACGTCATGCCTCCCCATCGATATCTATTTCACTGCTATGTATATCAGTACCACCTCATGCAATTTTCTGGGATTGTGGTCAGCATGGTACGTCCCCTCACCTGACGCACAAATAAGTCTATGATCGCGCTAATCTACGAGCATAATGCAGTTAGATGAAGTCATTAAACTGGAAATTGAAAGGGATCGATTGCGGCTATGGACACCAGTTAAGAGATTGCTGCATTGGAACAAATACAACGTTTCTGAAACCGTGGAAAACGACGAGGATGATGATCCAGGTAAGTCTATATCGTGCCTGCGAACACGCCTATTCCATGCTCATTCCGTGCCTCGCTCTGCTCTTTCTCCTGCTAACGTAAATTCATGCACATATTTTCACCCCAGATGTCATTCAAGGCGTTCAGCCGGGTACTCTAGAAGACCTCGGCATGCCTCGCCCACGAGATCCAGATGCTCTCCCACCACGAAATGCCTTTGAATGGGTCATGTCGATTTTGTATTATGCTGCCGCAAGTCTGACGCATGGCAATGCCTTATTTGCGATTAAGGCTGGGTTATTTACGGTTGTATTGTGTTTGCCATTCTTCATCAAGAATTCGGCGGCATTTGCTTATCGTAAGTGTATTTCCCAATCAACTCATGTGGTGCGCATGTTGATATCCGACCTGGGTAGAAAACCGAGTTGTGTGGGCTATGTGAGTGGTTTACCTTTGGCAGGGTTGGCGATAATGAGTCACGAACGTAATTTTACAGAATCATGGGCCAGCTTACGATTGCAAGATTCAGAGGCGACACCACTTTTGGTCTCACTGCCCGTATATTGAGTACTTTTGCCGGTGGAATAGTAGGAATGGTGATGTGGTGAGCAACAATTCCTCACCTCCTCGATACTTTCTCTAAGTATCACTGCGTAAAAAGGTATATTTCGCGTGGCGACGCCACAGACAGTCCTTACGGCCTTGCGGCTGTCACGGGCGTCTGCTTCCCTTTCTTCTTCTACGCGAGATTATATTGGCCTGGACCACCCATGACTAATATTGTATTTTTCGTTACGGCTATCTTGGTATGTCATACAGTCAACTTTATTACAGCAATTTGGCTGAATGAGTGTATAACTTAGGTCGTTGGTTATTCGTATCAAGGAATCCACCTTACCACTCCCGCATCTCCTGGCGCCGGCTTCTCCGTTGCGTGGAAGCGCTTTGTATTAGTGACCATCGGTGTCGCGGCTGCATTGTTAGTTCTCACTTCGTCACTTGATCCAGTCTCGGTTCTCATGGGAATTATAGTGTTGTTTCGTTCTTACCACCCTCGACCACAATCCGCCGATACCAAAGAAGATTGCTTTCAACGACTTGTAGTGAACTTGGCTCTATCTATTGCTCGATTATCTCTTTTGCGAATGCACGGGGGGAATGCGATGTTCAAGAGATAATCGCAAGTTTGATCGCAATCCGGAGTAAGTTGAAGAGGTCGGTGGTATTACGAGCAAACGTCATTTATGAGGTATGCTAATCCCATCCTACTCCGCTAAGGGGCACTGGTTGAACATTGCCAACCGCAGGTCTCGTTACGAGGCCGATGGCCGGCCCAACGATATCAAAAGATTATGGAGCTTCAGCTGTGCGTGGCCTTCGCGAATGATTCGCTCAAATACTAACACATGAGTAAACAGCCAGATCGCCTTTTCGTTATCTCACCTGATGTCCATCATTGACCATCTTGAACCTACGTGGACAAGGGCGCTATTGAAGAGGACTCGATTCCTTGATCCGGATTTCCAAGGGGATACCTTGGCTGTTATCAGTGAGAGCAATCAATACCGGTAGAAAATTATGTTTAACAAAACGTTCCTTTTCAGCCATGATCGCAACATCCCTTCGTACTGGAAATCCCCTACCGCAAATCACGCCAGCACCGCTGCTTGATCGATTCATGCTCCGATACCATGGCTTCGACATTATTCATAAGGAATCGGAAGAAGATTATGGCCTTCCCCGTACACTTACACTGGAAACACTGCAGAACGAACAGTACCTGTGGGTACCACCGCGAACTTCGTCGGATATCCTTCACTAAGCTACACTTTTACTAGAATGTTCTGTGTCGGGGTCTCCACTGCGTTTGGTATCGTGGATCGGCTCGACAGATTGATGGTAGCAACCAAAGACATCGTTGGAGAGCAGTACCATATCCATGGTATTGGATTGGCTATGCAACCCAGAATGGGTGGCATCGAGCTTGGACCTCGAACGAGTACCGTACATTTCCGACCTCCAAAAGACGTATAAGCCACTTTTGATAGATGGTCGATATCGCTTGAAACCCCCAGTATCATCGGATCGATACCGTACTGTCTTTGTCGTCGCCTAGAAACTTCTTCGCTCGTATCATCCCAAACCATCTTTATCTTACTAATTGCAGGATCTGCGACGCCCCCTCTTCGCGTTCTTCCGCACTGTCCCCTGCTTCAACGTGCATGCCGACCAAGTTCCTCCAAGCAAAGGTCGCGGGAAATGAAGTCGACACTTCTAGTCTTTATATACATACTTCGTACTCCCCAGCCATGTGAGACGCTTCTCCGCCCTCCCGGAGGAGCGGAAATCACTTAAGCCCTAGCAGGATGGGTTAGGCACGCCAGCCACTTGTTGCGCGTTCTCCGACTCGGGACGTTGATGTATCGATACAACACCTCGACCTCCTTATGCCTGGAGCTCGAGCATATTTCAACCATTGAGATACAAATTATCAATCCAAACAAGGAAGAATGGTCCGCTTCATTCGAGGACAGGATGATAGGGGCATCCATGTGTGGAACACTCCACATTTACAGGATCTCTGCCCCAAGTCCGTCGAGCTCTCCCCGGAGCTTATGGCGATATATATTTTAAAAAAATATCAAAAGACAAGTGTGCTACAGTCCACATGGCCGACTAGCTCAGTTGGTTAGAGCGTCGTGCTAATAACGCGAAGGTCTTGGGTTCGATCCCCACGTTGGCCATTTATATTTTTGAATGCCTTTGTTTACGGCTACTCCGGACTGAATGACCTCGCCTAAGCCCCTGAGAAAAGGGTGGTGGGTTCTCTGTTAGGCAGGAAATCTTGCAGTTTTCGTAAATGTAGGGCTGCCAATTCCCAACAGTCCATCTTACTGCGTTCGCTCGACTATCACAGACAAGAACTTCAAACATCTCTGCCGCCTCAAGCGACTTCCTCACCAGCAAGCTATTGCTCCACGACCAAGTTTCACTAGGTTTTGCACATCTGAGTTGGCTAATCCTCCCATCCTTTCTTTTCGGTTTTGGGGTGGGGTAAGGGAGGTTTATGTCGGATCTTCTCCAATGAAGAAAACTCAAAAACGATCAGGAGTTTGAAGACCATGTCACATAAGGTCATGCCCAGCTTCCAGACTACGAGCCTGAGGATGGGTTCAGAGATGAAGCAGCCAAACGCTGTATTGAGTGTTGGCTTTCAACATGCAAAAATCAAGGATGTAAAGTTGATATACATGTCAATATACATATTAAGCGATGGATGTTTGTAGTCGTGAATGAATGGGGGATTAGGGGGCGGAGAATAGGGGTGGCTCAAGCATACCGAGTTCGAGGAGGTGGAACGAGCTAGATCAGACCAGGTCTTACCTTGAGCAAATTTGGCCAACTTGCATGAATTCGTTCACTTGTGAAAATGTCACACTCGCCTTAGATGGGTTTTATGCTTCAAGTTTGATCTTTATGATCACGGTGCGCTAGGATACTGAAGATCAAATATGACAGCCTATGCTTCGGCGAGGGTGAATTATGAGACCAACGTTTGCATTCTCAAACTCCTGTTGCGTTACCAAACTGCCCAAGTATTTTGTCAACTTCCGCTCTGAAAGCGCACCCAAGCCACTTCTAATCTATTCGCCTGACATAACTTGAGATCCGCTCTGCCAGCTCCGCGCCCATACTGTCGAAGACACATTGGGCAGTGCAACATTTTGGCACAAACTCCGGGTGCGACTAGAAGCCACGAGCGGCACTAATGGATTGACTAAGGTTACGATCCATATCAAACCTCAAACCTCTACAAGGCTGCTGGGAAGAACAAGGCTTCACGCGAGTAGTGTCTTGCTGTCTGTGTCTACGTATCCTTGATACAGTTTGAAGGTGCGTTCCGCTCCCTTCAGTATCCCCCATCGTCGCATCTTCTCTGTTATGTTGAAGGCGGGCTATTCTTAGATATATTGACAGCAGGCCTCCAGCCGACACAGGTCGAGTCAGATCTTGACCTCATTTTGCCTCGTTTTCGGTTCTACGCCGCTCAGCCGGTGTTCCCTATGCTACCAAATCTGTCGCAGAACCTGTTCAACATGTAACCATACTCCGGTAATGAATGAGTCTCACAGACCCCTTCCCCTATTTTCTGAGCCCGAGATGTTTTGACGTTAGAACACCGCCTGCATGAGGACGCGTCGTATGGTCCAGTCACCCTAACCTGCTTGTGGATAGATTCCTTACCAGACGGAGTTCCTCGGCTTCTGGCTACAAGAGATGCTGCGCTCTTCCATACAGTCTGTTCGTAATTGCCTTCATTGTGTGGTAGTACAGGTGTTCATCTGAAACACTCGTGGTCAACATTTCGACATGTGCGCGATCTTTGTCCTGCGCGTTTATCACTTCTGCTCCAAGTCTAATACATATTCAGGTCGCAAACACAAGCTAAATTCTGGAGAATGACTTCCCGATAGCTACGGATGGAGCCAGAAGACCTGTTTAGGAGCCATGCTGTGATCCCTAAGATTATTGTCAACCTTGGCAAAGCAATGCTGCCCAGCTCCGGCCTCTAGTTTTCAGGATAAATAGGCTCGGAATCTTTCAGAAAGACTCACCAACGACCCCGATTTCGATAACAAAGTAGCAAGACTTTTTATTCACCGAAACATGAGGTTCTCTCTTACCATCGTTCTCGCTCTCGCCTCTGTTGCCTATAGCTTGCCCAAGGAGGAGGCTCAGCTTGACGCTGCCACCTCCCTGGCCCAAAGTGCTGCCAATGCTTGCGGTGCCGCAGGCAGTTGCCATGGCCCCGGTGGGGGCGAACTTTGCAACGATCGTTGCGAGCACTGTACTGACAGCCACGGGAAGCCTTACACTCGTGGCGAATGCTGTGGCGTGTGAGTATCACCTGTATCTTTTGTTAATGTCTTTAATGTAGCTGATTCGTTTCCTTTCAGGCTCTGGCAAGCTTGTTGCTGCTACTACTAAACTAACTTCGTCCTCGCCCGTTTGAGGAACTTTGAAGGTGAGATTTCTGGCATATCCGTATTCAAGGCTTGTAATAAGGACCGATCGCACTCCTCCAGGACGTTCCATGTTATATACGCGTATTTTTAACTTTTCTCCTATGAACGATGTCTCGAACATGTTGTAATATGCTGCGATTCAGTAAATGTGATGTGTGTTATTGCATCATAAGGTTGCGACCGTGGGAAGGTTACATATATTATTACACTGCCAGCAACAAGTCTCCACACTGCTTCCTACCCCGAACCCGACAGCAATGTCGACCACTCCCCCGCCGTCACTACCGACAGCGGATTCGTCTCCTTTAGAGACGATGGTGCAATCCATTCTGCTCATTCTTTTCTCCGAAATTGGTGACAAGACCTTCCTGATATCTGCCCTGCTTGCGATGCGTCATCCCCGTCTACTCGTCTTTTCGGGCGCTATCGCCTCTCTTCTCCTGATGTCTGCCCTTTCTGCATCATTAGGCCATATACTTCCTTCTCTTATACCTCGTACATGGACTCAACTTGCGGCAGCAGCCTTGTTTCTAATTTTTGGGCTCAAGATGGCTGCGGAGGCCAGGAAGATGACAGGAGATGCAGGGAATGAAAAGATGCGTGAGGAACTGAAAGAGGCAGAAGAGGAGATTGCTGAGGACGACGGTGAAGAGGTGCCCATGCAAGTTCTCGAAGAGGGAAGGGGGGAGAAAGTGCCATCGTCCTTATCCAAGTCGCAAAAAAAGTCCAGTTGGCTCGAGGGTGCCAGGAACTTCTCAAGCCTGATTTTTGGACCTGTATTCGTTCAAGCTTTCGTTCTAACTTTCCTTGGCGAATGGGGAGACCGCAGTCAAATCGCAACCATTGCACTCGGCGCCGCTCATGTTTGTCCGCATTATCAGTCCATTGCGAAAGTCTTTCTCACCCCTATCCGGCTCAGAACGTATATCTTGTCACCCTCGGTACTATCCTAGGCCACTCATTCTGCACCGCTTTGGCTGTTATTGGTGGTCGTTACATCTCGACCAAAATCTCCGTTAAACATGGTACGTAATTTACTCATCACTCTTATAATACCTTATTCACCCGCATCTCCTCTCCAGTTACCTGGGGTGGCGCAATCTTGTTCCTCATCTTTAGCGTGCTGTACCTTTACGAAGCATGCATTGAGTGGGGGAACGTCGAAGTCCCATTCACTCTCGATGTGAATAACACGCCGTGAGACGATGAATATCGCGCCGATGCGCCAGAATGATTTTTATTGTATGGCGCTTATCACGCCATGGCCACGATGCATCCCGAATGTACCCTTCACGCCCATTCCCGTACGTGATGTGTCCAGGGTGCGGCACACCGCGTAAAGTCCTTAAACGCTTTTTTCAGAACTATTATCCCCCGTGTTAATATTGATTATCTATTTACCGCATGTTTCGTAGTCAGTAGAGGTTATAAAGTCATGTTATCGTTGTTCGCTATGTGTATATTTATCATAGACAAGCAGGATCGAGCCTTGAAAAGAATGGGAGGATTTGGTGCGTTGTCGGTGTCCGAAGTAGACTTCACAATGTTACATCAGAATAATATTGCCTGCATCTGACTAAGTGGCATTTCGTGTTACGAATTCCAGCCCGAACCCGCCGTTTTGCGTCCTTGGTGAAGATGAGGCCAAAGATGGAGAACAAGTATAAATCTTGGACAATGCTCACGGACAGAGCCGAATAGATTGGATGACGGCACGTATTGGACGGCGCGGGCACCTGTGAGAGAGGTTGATGGTCTGGGTGGTGTGGCTAGAAACCCTAAACTGGTGAGCACAAGGTCGAACGTGACAAGGTCGATCGCGGCTTATCTGTATCAGGGCTGAGTAATAGCATGGGGCGTGGATGTGAGCATAACAAAAAATAAAGAAGAAATCACTGCCATACCAGAGTGCCATGGCACAGGCAAGAACTTATATCTTCCGAGGCTCTGACGTCACTTGAGATGTCTGTTCGGGCGAGGTCTTCCGGTCTTGCGTCCAGCCAAGGCGCAAAGGGGTGGATTGAGGTGCTGGCCACTGTAGTATTCCAACTCAATTCTGTATTGCACTGAGACGTAAAAGGTTGAGCTTCCGTCGTAAGTGTCTTCAGGCGACAGTAGTTCACCTTTCTGCTATTTGTCCCGTAGCCATCTGTTACCGCTCTCCTAACGGGAATATAGATACCTTGGAAAAGTCCACGAGGGGTCCGGGAGATTTTGAAGACTCCGTTTAGCGATACCCAGATATGACCGGGCTGGTTCAGCGCCCATCGTGACAGCAACATCATTTTTAGAACGAAAAAGTTTCAGGACCATGTCCGCTCCCTAGGACTACCTAGGACTACAGGCCAGAAGTGCTGTGATGAGAATGTCACAGGTTCGCTAGGAGGACCTGGATGTCCTTATATGAACTGCGCGATGCCGATTATCACGCGATGGCATAGGCGGGGAGCGATACCTACTTGGAGTTACAGAAGCAACTCATTTCCGTTAGTTTCCTCAGGGTGGAGAAAACATTAAATGTGTAGACAGACATATAAACGGCATCGCAACAATACAAACAGTGCCTACCACGCTGTATAATCCCCAAATATTAACATAATCTTTCAAATAACATAATCTTACAAATCTTAACATGCAAACTTTGTCGACCACTCTCACCACCGTTGAAATACATAAGCACATCAGAGACCTCGTAGACAAGCCTATTAAGGTAGTACGAGCTCCAGTGGCTCTATCAAGTGTCCTGAGGCGGTAGATGGAGGCGGGACTCAAACACTAAATATAGCTTTCCGACCAGCCAGTTTATTAGTCGATGGTGTGTCCTGGTGTGTCCGACATCATGGACTTACGTACCAGAAATTTGGCAGCGGAAGGTGTGCACTCCAGGGGTCCTTGCCGAGAACGTAAGGCATCACAAAGCAATGGACTAGGCTGTGACAGCACTCCGATATTGAGTTTGAGAAAATCCTTGGAGTACGAGCGGCCCCCAGGTTCAAAGATAACCATTTCTTTGGTATTCGTCTCGACCTCCGAGGAAATTATCATTCTGAGAGCTCGGTGAGCGTATAATTCTAAAAAGATGTCAGATAGGCGGGAAGAGGTTCGCAAACCCGAAAAGACCACAAGACGACGGATGGCAACAGTTATGGTTGTGGCCGGGTACCATACCCATTACGGGCCGTATATAATGTTGGATGGAATGTTGTCCTGGCTGGCTGGGGCTAATCATTTCTAGGACTAGCACCTCATCATCGGACGTCACAGTTGGAGAAGTATAAAGGTTCTGGAGTTCCTTATATTTGGCCCTTGCGTGGAATACCAGCAACCTCCAGCCTGGTCTTTTAGTATTGCGAGCGGCAAAATTAGATTGGAGTCCGAAATCGTTGCAAGCGTAAGAGTTGCGTGATGTGATTTACAGGCAGTTGCGCAGAAAAGCAAAACACATCTGTTGACACCTTCCAGCAGCCCAAACACCGCCCAGAATCTTTCTCCACGCCCTCCTGCGCACGTCCAAACCTTGATACGCCACATCCGGGTTAACCAGAATTCACGGCTAAGGGGGAACATTTCTTCTCCAAGTTTCTACGTTTCCCTTCGTTGATGTGGAGCCAGAAATTTGGCTACGCATGAAAATGCGTTTCCTTCATTTCTGGTCCACTATTTCAGAATGTTCCCGAATATTCGCATGACTCATTTAGTGTACAGCATTGTAAGTAGTCTCATGTACTTAAGGAGACCGCCTGCATGCAATACACCCCAGCTCCCTACGATGGGGATGTCTCACTAGTCTCGTAGTCTCGTTTCGTTAGTCTCGTTTCGTTAGTCTCGCTTCGTCTCGTCTCAAATCGTCGTCGTTATCCTATCTCTTCTTAATCTTACTCTATGATTATCTAATCCGGAGGAAGGATTTCGGACCCCTCGCTGCTAGACAGATGCTGGCACCCTTCGCTATACACCCCGAACTCGCCTCTTCATTGATATAGATGTCCACTTCAGAAGAAGAGCACAGGGCACGTTTTCGGAGGTATCAAGAAGATTTTTTTTTTTGATATCCACTCTGGACACACACCTACAATCACAGCATCTAAGACGTATCTTGGTTCCCCCTTGAACTATTGTGATACCGATAGCAGCGGTACGCTTCAGGGTACAGTCGCATCGTCTGCTCACAGCAACCTGGTTCATTAGTTCTCAGCACCCGTCGCTTCTGCTGTGTTCGAAATCCGGCTTGTCGTTGAGCCGTATGAACCAGTGATCCAAAATTGTCGGACTCACAACTACTCACAAGCGCCCAAATGGTTCTGTTTTCTCCGGGAGCCAAACGATCAATCATGGTACAACAATGAAGTAATGAAGGCTGCCTCGTGTCCCGGAAACTTGGAACGTGTTCTGTATAGGTGGGTCAAGCGGGAAACCTGCTGTATGATTTTTCCCCAGCAATATCTCAAAGGCACACATGGGATCTCAATGATGGTCGTAAGAAGTTAAGAGCCCGATTTTTGACAAATGCACAGATAAGATCACAGTTTGTCCCACCTGGCGGCCCCAAAAAGGGTGATTGGCCTGATATATCACAAACATAAACAAACACAACGCTTGATCATGGACGATTCGCCGCCTCAGCCCACGGAGCAATCCCCTCCCCCACCGCCCTCGAGTCATACCGGTTCCCCTACCGATTTTCTGAAAAATGTTGTTGGAAAACGCGTTATAGTGCGACTTTTATCAGGAGTCGATTATCGAGGTGTGTTGCTCGTTGAAGTAGACCTGGAACCGGTAATCAATCCATCGTTAATTGTAGGGGTTTTGTCATGTCTTGACGGCTACATGAACATAGCACTAGAGCAAACAGAAGAGCATGTCAATGGCGTCGTTACCAATAGATATGGTGATGCATTCATCAGAGGCAACAACGGTGCTCCCCTTTTCCGTCCTGGTATCCAGATCAGACTGACGTTGTTACAGTATTGTACATTTCGGCGGCAGAGCCTCTGTAGAAGTACGCACGTAATGGAACGTTCACAACCCTCTTTTGAGACGTCATTCGCACCAGAAATCGGAAGTAATGAACCCCAACCAACCAGTACACAAAATTGAGCGCACAACCAAGCAATGCCCATAACATGCACGATCAAAACTTAGGCAAATCATCTGTATTACCGAGATGAAGAAAGCAAACACCCGGTGGCTCGCTTCAATCAAAATTCCATCAACGGCGGTTACACTCGAGACACACTTTCGTGCCTCATAAGCTCGAAGTTGTTCGTTCATTTGACATAAATACGTGTAAGTACCTATTCATAAGTAATAAGTGATACAGTTATAAACACTAATAATACACGCCTAAGCAGTTATGTCAATTAGTTGGATGACACGATTAACGGGAACGTCGTCTTCATCATCGAGCTGGACGAAACCAGGTGTAGGGGGGAAGGGATGCATAATCCTTGTGACCTTTATCTCGGGTCCTCTGGGGCCAAAATAGCGGTGGCTCTCAAAGGTCCAGTCGTCGACTCCGCGGATATTTTGTGCTATGCCATCAACGTAGATCTGCACCTTTTGGTCGATTTCGGGGCCCCAGGACGGTAATGCGGCCACATTATCGTTAAAGCTCTTCACAACACTCTGACCGTATCTCAATACCCAGTCCATGGCCTCTGGAAGACTAACGCTCTGTTCGCGCATAACAAGCATAACGGCGTTATGCCAGTTGAGACCTCTGGATCTTTCCATGGCAAGCGAGTAAACGTCCTGCCAGTCGGGGTTAATTTTCATGAGGTCAACATGTACTCCAACCACGCCGAACTCACGTTGATAAGGGCAATGAGGTCAGCTGCTTGGTCCCTGAGGGCGACGAAAAGGGGATGACCGTAAACTTCTTCCGGGAGATCGAGGCCAAACTCGCAAAGTGCGAGGGTAGGGTAACTGCCAGAAGTGTGTCGACGTATCCGTAGATAATCGTAGAATCCTCGGGACTTCTGGTTAACACGGTCTTCGGCCTCCTGAACAACATTGGAGCTGTAACCTTCCCAGTCATCGAGGAAATGCTGCAGACAGGGAGCATTTGGCGGAACGATGGCTCTGGCGCGGTTCCAGAAACTGTGCGGCGGGTGAGTGCCGTTGCTTTCTCACAAGGTAACAAACACAACTCACTCTCGTGCAATGGCACCAAGGCAAACCTCGTTTTCTGGGCGGGGCTTGTCTGGGTTATGGAACGCGTCGGAGACTATTTCGCGTAACTTCTGGACTCCGTCGCGGTCTTTGATATCGCTGTACTCGTCGAAGGTGAAAAAGAGATTCATCAAATCGGCACCCAAGCGAATGATGACTAACAAGTTGTAACAAACTATCAGTATGTTCCTTGGATCAACACCGAACGACGAGAGCTTACTTTTTTCTCTGGGAGAATATGTGAGGGCGCTTAACAAGCCTAACGGTCGCTGATTAAACTTGGGAGCGGCTATTGTTGTGAATCTATCACTTACTGAAGTCGCAGGCTCTGAAAGCCTCGAGGCCTTTTTCATTGAACGGGTTGAAGGACTCGATCCAAGCTGATGACTCGAGCTTAACTTCTTCATAATGTTCGCTGAGCAACCGAGGCCATGGCAGTCCTGAAAGGAGGTCTGGGAGGTGATAGCTAGCGGGGAGGTCGTAGACAGACTCGGTGTTGGGCATGTCTGAGGAGACTGTTCTGAGGAAATACAAGACAAGGAATAAACTAAACCTGGTGCTTTGACAAGGCGACTGGGTTCGTATATAAACACTCAGGATGTTTGTGCTACGTCACCAAACCAGGGACCAGTGGCACCGGATGTCGTTGTTGTAGGTCCACATCATAAACATTTTATTTATCCCCACTGGATCTTGAACCCGAGAATGTTGGTATTAACGGGGGAAGAAGCAAAGGGCTCAGTGGCGACTTCGTCACAGTTTCCGCGTGTAATGTATCCCTAGCTGGGAAAAGGAAACTCCCATAAGGTTAGAGCATACCGATCGTAACTTTACCTCATCTCTCGTTGCATCCTTCTTATCTTGGAAACAAAGCGCACACATTGTAACCACCAGGCATGAGGCCGTGAGGCCCAGATTAGATGTGGGACTAAAGGCGACATCTTAAGTGCCAGCGGCAGATCAGCCTCCACAATCAATGAATCGCTGAAATTTTCTTTCTTACGTTAGTCAAGTTGTCTCAGCTTGGAAAAAGTAGAACCAAGATGAGGGATGGTCGGTCGATCGCAACTCCTGCCTAATGGCGACCTCAGGGCCAGCCAGGATTTGGAATCCCGCCCAATGTATCGGCATTATCATCTGACTAAGTGCTTTGAGAACACGATGTTTGCAACTGACAAAACCACCTCCATCGAGACTCAAGGGAATCGGGAAATTGTTGCCCCAACGGTTTGGTATCCGCTTAGCATGTGCAACTGGGAGAACGTCAGAATAATCCACGCACATCTCATTTCACATCCATGGTACTCTCTGTCGTTCATCTTATCACCACACTAAGGCCTGTCAGTCCGGTCTTCAACACTGCAAGTTAAAGCCGGTGTTCATCTGAAATATTGACCACGTTCCGAGCCCCACTGATCCGATACCAACGAAGGCCAGGAGCTGTGACAGCTACAGGTTTGTGACTGGGATAGCTAACGAGCGTTCACTTATGATAGCTGATGACGAGAGCATCGGTGTGTAAGGAATGAGCGAGGACATCTCCACATGGAACTACAACAGTCCAACGCTGCAGTTCCTGATTGGCAGCCCGAACATCATGACACCAAATTTATTCCCCAAGCAGGAGATCTACCAGGATTGTGCTTTACTTTGTCTTATTGAAGGAAGCTGTACGACAACACACGTCAGCTAACTTGGGGAGATTCCCGTTGTGTGGTGCACTAGTTAATCCCTCCAGGATCGGAACCTGAAGGATGACCGCCCACTTGCATGACGGATCTCCTGTTCACTAGGGCTATGGATTCCGGCACATGCTTACAGTCAATACACCCCTGCCCGCGAAGGACTCGACATTGGCACTAGTGCGCCTATGGTCGTGATTTCGCCGTGGGTGTTCCTAGGTTTGAACTTCTTTGGCTCCATACGACGATCGTCAATAAAACCTAAGTTCCTGCCTCTGTAAGGGAGCTGCGGTCCAGATAATGACTGAGTACAGCCGAACAGGCTCCAAAGTCTTCCGTGATAATGGAGGAAAGAGACCTGCCGGCATCTCAGTTGGAGATAATCTCACACCGTCATTGTAGCGAGACGTTTCATCATGGATGACGCCAACTGCTGAAATGGATGGATTTTTTTCGAAGGTCTACAGGACGAATTGGCAAGTTAGGATTGGAGGAATGGTATCTCATTGTGATCTTTAATTCACTCATCACATTGTCATCTTAGCCAGTATTATATGGAAGTCCATTATCACGCGACCTCAACCAATGGCTGGTCCTTAAGGGATAAAGTCCTGGGGTCTGTCAAAGGTCCAGTTTTCTACTTTATGAACCCACTGTCTGAGAGTACCTGTAGACCTTGTATCATTCCTGGGCTCTATGTTGATATGACTGCTGTAGCTTTTGGGCAACCTTATTGCCATTACGACGCCTTACATAGCAGTACCGATGCTTGGGCACCTTGGATCTTGGAAGTCTGCGCACCGCATAAGGCTAGACAATCTAGAAGACTGAGCTTGGCCTAGTAATTAAATAACTTGGCATCCACAGATCAATCTCAGAAAAAGGTCACAATAGAATGACAATACCCATCCTTTTAAGGGCTCAGGCTAACATCGAGAAGTCCAAGCATGGGATAACCCACTGATGGATTCGGTGAGTGACACCACTGGCTTAATCACTGAAAGTGAGAAGGCATTCCAATACGTCAATTCCTTGCCTTCCGGATCACATATTCATTCCAATCTCGAAGGAAATGTCAAATGGATGGAATGTGTGACCAGTGTTTGCCAGTAGGCCCAAATCCTGAAGAACGCGAGTTGAGGAGACCTAATTCCATGCCATTGTGGGTACGATCATTTGACTCTCTCCCAATTGCGCCAAATGAGTTTTTCTTTCCGGGTCTGCATGTACTGGCTGGCCCATTTGCAAACGTTGCTCTTCTTTTACCCGAGAATAGATATTAACTTCGAGGTATCCGTAGTAAACAGCCAGAAACAGAGGGGAAAACTCTGGACTCAGTCAATATTGGGAGGTCTGCTTCGGTTGGAGGGGTTAACAGACCCCATCCAGAAAGGTCGTTTGCGAAAGCCTGACAAACCGAAGTAGCAAAATTCAAGCACGCAGGACACTTTAAGGCGCTAAAGTTACATCCGTCAGAAACATTTAGCTCCTCATCAAAAGTCTGAAGTACCCGATCCATGTGGGGATTTTCCCGTTTCTTCATGAGGGTAGCTGAAAGTCCGTTGAAAGGTATCTCAAGGTGCATGAGATGAGGCAGCGTGCAGGGTTTTGGGGTGGTAGTCTTCATTGGCGGTAACAATTTGCCATTTGCATATGCTTTATAGCTTCTTGCGGTACAAAGAGGTACGAATGCACTTTGTGATAGTAGGGTAGCGCCACGGTCAGCTCATCTCCTGGTTGAGTACTTCCAGAGAAGAGTTAAAACAAGCTGTAGATATTGGCCGTGGTGCCTGCGTCGAAGAAGGGAGGAGACAATCAGACACTCGATTCTCGAGGAGGAATAGGCCAGCCATGCTTGGTGGATTGCAAGGCATCTGGTGGCCGAAGCCTTGGAACATGGCCGATCCGACGTGGCCAGCTAATTGAGGCGGCCGCCACATCATTCCCATTCTATATACTTGTTCTGTATTCGCGAATACGTGCTATCAATAGGGCATGGCGTCGAGTATTGAGTGGCATCTCTCATGATGAGCAAACATATTGAATTCGAAGTTAGAGCAGGAAAAGCCCTGAGTGTTTGAAAGACACGGAGTCAGCCCATTTTCGGCAACACTTCCTGTGCGGAGGGGAGTGCTAGTACGAATTTGGTGGTAAAGGTGTTACTTATCTGAAGGCAAGGGACGCCGCTAAACAGGGTGGCGAAATTCAAGCCACATGAACCAGAAAACTCTGCCTCCACCACAAGCTGGCAAGGCAGATTAGCCCAAGCCGAGGGATAGGAAAGTCGGTTACTATAGGTATGGAGCCTCGCCGGAATAGTCTCTGAGCATACCTTACAGGTACTGTCGCTGAGGAGGGCGTAGAGTATCATTTGACCGCGCAGCTGCCATAATTACAAACGCGTCACAGTGCAAGATGTCAAATATTATCTATTAACATGTCAAGAATTACCCCTTATTTGATCATGGCCGGTCAGCCTAATCAAACGCAATGGCGCACATCGTAGCCAGGAGCATGTAGTCCAAGATTCACCAGAAAGCTTAGTCCTCCCGTTATCGCACACGGAAAAGAAGTTCCGAAGTCGAATTGCCAAAATATAAGAAAAGTCACACTATCAGAAAAGGAGAAAGCCATGGTATCAACATTCAGTTATATTGTATTTCATGAGGTTTTCCATGCTTTTCGCATGGGCTTGACAGATTAAAGGTGGTCTGGAACAATATCGGGACTCGACCAGGTGTTTGCGCGATGGAAATTAAACCATATCCCTCTCGGTGACGACATTACAGACCTAAGCGCCACAGGATCCACTGTAACGAATATGACTCTATGATTACGGAAAATCTTACAGAAATGAAGATTAAAAGTTTAAGTATTAGACAATTCTGCGCAGAAAAATAAGGGGATTTGTCGTGGTAGGAGACAGCGAGGTGGGCTTGGTCACCATGAAGCGGACATCTGAACTAGAGCGATGAACGTCGTATGAGGTCGATGGCCAGGGTCACCAGCTTGATTGCTTTTCGCTGGTGCCACCGTCACTTTTAGCGCCCCTGTCATTCCCATCGAAGGACGATTCCGAGATGTAGCTCTGGCTGATGTCACGTGTTCGAGAGGCATCTAGGATCGAAGTGGACGAGGCGGCGTGGCGCATAAGGGAAGCCGAGGAAAACAGTGTGCCACCGCAGACTCGCCTCCAGTCGCGGTATGCTTTTATGTAAGCGGACGTTGAGCCGAAGTTCTGAGGGAGTCTGGTGCTACCGTTGTCCCTGCGGTTGAGCCACACTAATAAGTGTGACTGTCACAGGATGTTTGCAGCCTGGAAGCGGCAAACCTTTGGAAAGAAAAATGTGAACCGAACCATTGTTGTACTGCCGCTGGAAGGAGATACACCAGTAATAGCATGGCTAACGGGCATCCATGGCAAACAAGACACTGATGATGATCTCATAGAGATGTTACGATGGTTGAGTTGTACATGCAGGTGACGGGATCTGTTGTAGAGGACTAGCAGCTGAACCGACATAAGTGAGCAAGGTTTGTTAGCACAAAAAAGAGACCAAATAGGAATATGGTGCCAGAAATCCATTATAGAGCTAGCTGCACCCGTGACACATTCCGCATCAATTCCGACAATGAGATTCAGGCCTCCCAGCTGGGGTTAAGAGCTTCTACAGTTCGTTGAGGTCATGACGTGTTAATTTGGAAACCATGAGATATGAGCTGTCTTGTTCAAGGACGAAAACTCAAATATCCGCGATCAAGCGCAGTGGAATCACCTAACTGTGGCAGAGTGTTGGAGGAGTGACGCTGTAACGGAACAACCACGGAGAACAGGGGGGATGAGGGGTACGTCCAGCAAGTTTTATTCATCTTTGCTAGTCAAAACACTTCTCTGTGCCCACGCAAATTTTAGTATCAGTTGTATATCTTGGAAGACCTTGCAACATCAGGCACAGGTGGACGGGGGACTTGAGAATTGTCAGAATTGCTCTGCCAGGGCTCAACTTTGAGAACATCCGCTCTGTTAGTTCAGCATGTATATGTGCATGGCGAATACTCTATGTGCTTATTGTCCAACAATAGTTCTCGGAGGTTGCGTTTGTAGCTTATGCAAGCGAGAACCAAGGCTCCTGCCGAATCACCGCACGCAGCTCAAAATGAACTAGTCGCGACCGAATGCTAGCTTCAATGGCAGCGCCCGACGTAGTGGAAGACGTGAAAGGCTATAACAGGCTGCTCTAACCGTTTTCTAAGAGGGATGTTCCGGGGGCGGAGAAGTCATTGGTACCTTTCAGGCCCGAAAATAGTCACTTTCTCAGTGGGCAGATGGAGCATTCGATATCTCCGACAGAAACAGGAGCCGTGTCAAATTGGATAATCCCATAGCTCTGAAGGAGCTCCTTATTCCTCACGTTCAGCCTCAGGTATGTTCACAGTTGTCTTATGCAATTCCTCATCACTCGAGTGAGATGGATGTAGTAACCATAGACAGTCAATTGAGCAAAGTTTGAGACTACATGCGAGTGAGCTTATCATTGGCTTGATTGTCTACGCGCAACTTCATCTAGGATAATCCCGAAATACCACTTCTCTTTAACGCTTCGTAAAGTGTTTCAGTATCAGGGTCTTATGATGAATTGCAGGGAGCGTACTATTAATTGGTATGTTGGGACGGACTGCCTGTGCCCAAACAGTTTGGAAGGCGCTGATTAAAAGGTCCTTAACATGACCCCCCGAAGAGATACCTAATCACGTACTTTGGTCCCCCTTGGTCGTTTACCTGACCAGGTTCAAGACTTCCGGTGTCCGGTCCGCAGCAAGGCGATGCCGTGCCCCAAACTAGGTTGACTTCTGAGTGCGTTATTCAACTGTTGAGCATAGAACGTACGAGGACCTGCGGCCCAGATGGCCCATCCGATGTAAACGTCATTGTCCGCCATATACTGGATGAGTTCCGAAACCGCCTGAAAACACCCAGCATTATTTCCACCACCGAATTCCGTAATCATAGCTCTACAGGGAGATTCGTTTTTCGGCTTTTGTAAATCAAAGAATAACTCACTTCAAGTCGTTATCCTGAAGCCATTGAGTTAAAGCCGCCAAATTGGATGGACCCGGTTGGGTACACTCGGCGTGGCTCCCCGAGAAATCAATGTCTATGATCCAGTCAAAGTCAAGATAAAAAACAGTCCTTCAGCAGCTCACCTAGATACTACAAGGGTTCTTGTAAGTAAATTGGCATTGGGAACGAGGGGATAATAGCACACCTCATGAATGTCTATTGCAGTGTTGCGCAGAGGATCAACAAGTTGATTCATGAAATCGCTCGAAGGTGCTGCCCCATTTCCGGTGATCTGGGTCCATGAATGACCTCCAGTGAAACCATTACCCGGCGCGAGGATCAACTGGCGGGCTCCAGCTGCGCGAATGCCGTCAATAGCCGCTTGGTCGTTCCGGAGGATCAAATCCGTTGGCTTATGGGACCGAACAAAGTCAGAAAATCGACCTTCAAAGACAAAAGGCACCCTGTACCATCGTGTGGGGTTCATTGTTGATGCCGAATATAACTTTTGGATTACTACGGAAGCGACGAGCAAGTTCGTGCCAGAAAGCTTGAAACTGTGCAGTTGTGGCCACGGTAGGATCGGTGGTGTTGCCGATGATCTGCGAGGGATGTCTATGAGAAAGTGAAAGAGGGGAAGCGGGGGGATCCTTACGCTACCCGAGAAAGGCTGACTGGAGGGATCACTATAACACTTTGTTGGTATCAGAGGATAGTTCCCAAGAAGCGAGACTTTACTTGTAGCGCATGTAGTTGTGAGGATCAAGCAAAGCGTATGCGCCTTTCGTCTTTGTGATATAGTTTACAGCATCAGCGAACTCACTGAAGTACTGAACGCAGTCAGGGTTGGTTGCCTACGTCGAACATCGATCAAGACGTACGGTTTCGTTGAACCTGCTCCCTAGGCCGAATGATAATGGACACATGCGTTCCATGAGGAATGTGACGCGGAAGAGATTGATTTTTTCTTTGTCAACGAAAATGTCAACAGTGCTCTGGCGGCGGAGTAGTGAGTTGAACGGAGGTGCACAGATAATCCAGCAACTAATGAACCTTATTGATAAAGGCGTAATCGACATTGAAGCGCCCTGGCAAACCGAATCCAGAATTATTGGGGGAGAAGACACCGAACTCGCCCCCTGACTAAGTATAATTATGGATGTCAGGCCGGCGAAGGATCACTGAAGCATTGACCCCAACCTCATTAACGCCAGCATACAAGATCTTTGCCCCAGCAGCTACGAATAACCCAGCGGAGATCACAGCACAAAAAGCGGAGGACAGCATCGCGATTCTAGATGTCTTAGCATTATTCCCTTCAATGCAATTTAAACTAGCCCTGTGGGTAAGTACTCGCTAAGAAAAGGATACACCTGCGCACGGTATCTTTGGAGTCCGGAGGAATGTCGGCGATGATAAAGCTAAATATGCATCGGCATTGTAAACGTTCACTTGTATTGCTGGTTTTCGCAAGGTTCCACAGCAGAAGCTCCATAGCTGGTACACACGAAGATAATTCATATCCATTTGCACCGTTCTTCCATTTTCTCCCAAGCACGCGTCACGAGTGCTGTTCCATTTTCGTTCCAATCGGATGCTTTTCTACAAACATTCAGAAACATCGTCGCAAGCATAAATAAAGGGGGTGAATCCTGAATCTACTTTGGTCAGGAAGGACTGCGGACACGTCGGCGAAACCAGCGAACAGGTTCTCAACGGCAAGTTCCGAGGACTTAAAGAGATCTCGCGTGAATGATAACGTGGAAGCAACCACCAACTCGGTCTCCGAGTATGGTAGTGTCCATCTGTCACTTCAGCTCGTTCCCAGACAATGAGGAAAAGAGGGAAAAGAGAAACTGTGTATTATGGGCGTATGTCACAAATCCAACGCGAAAGCTGAGGGGAATCGAGAGTTTTGAGACTGATTCTGATCTGATAAAAGATTCTGTAACGGGTTATCCTTCTGTTGGGAGCGAAAAGGCAAGTACAAAGGTACGTAGAATCACTTAAATACCAAGTAAAATGAAAGGAAACGATGCGTCCATAAAATTCTAGGCAGTGCCGGCTTACCAGCGTAGCCGAGCCGGTAGCCTCACATCCGGTCGTGAAAGAGCAATTCGCCCTACAGTATGCGCATACCGTGAGCTCAGTTAGAGAAGCCTTTTATCATGTTGCTTATTAACACCTGCTCCTGACCGGTCACCCTGGTACAGTTAACGAGTTGCACATATAGCCTAGAACAGACAGACAACATTCCCCTCCCATCTTGAAACTCGTAGGTTGCAAGATTGTCTTACAAGTCGGTCAGAATGATTCCGCACGGTGTGTGATTGAAAAGTAAGTACTCTATCTACGTAACACTGCTGTGACTAAGTAGGCTATGTGACTGTGATGCTATTCCGGTTACACATTTCCTCCAACATTAGCAAATGATTTGACCGCCCAAGCGGGCATCATGGTATCTGAACAACGTAGCCAGCCCAATGGTAGTCCCGGAATTAGTGCATTACGCTGAGGGGTCATGTGGCCTTTCATTGGCAGTTTATGAGTGCGTGGAACCGAAGTAGTCGCGGCCTCCAAAACAACAACTTAACATCATTCTCTCATGCCATTAAAGCAATCACGGCTCACAACATCGATCTTTGGCCCTTACGATACTATGCGGCGAGGTTTGCCGAGAAACTCGTGGCTAGCCCATTGCTGTATCCGACAACCAATCTATGCTCTTTGGGGGAACAACCCCTGTCCCTGCAATCATCTCCACCGGTATCCACCCCGTTGTGGGTCCCCATAGCCCCGAAGAGTGGATAACGGAAGCTTGCTTGTCAGTCAGCTGACTATGTGCCGGTGTCCCATTGTTGGAAAATTCAACGCAGACTGGACCCCACTTCTCGTTTGAGGTTGACCCAACCACACCGAAGAGACGCCAATGCCTGTGCTTTAGAGAATGTTGTGAGCACAACCGTATCCGTCTGTTGCCTGGGTTCTGAGTGTAATGTCAAGTGGAAGTCTGCCAGAAGCAGCTGGGTCGTGAATTGGACAAATTCTGGGTAACTTTCACCAGCTGGAGAGATTGGGGAGTAGGTTGATGTTGAAACTCGGCATCCGCGATTGCTTTTACTACCTGGTCCCTAAGGGCGTGACTGCACGAATATCGCAAGTCAGAAAAGACGAAGAACAAAGTTGAGGCCCTTCTGAAGGGGTATATGACTAGTGAAGACGAGAAAGAAGGAAATTTTCCGCTAAATCTTCCTCCAAGCGAGCCTGAAATAACACAAGATATCTATTAGGGTATACAAAGCTGCAATATGAATTAATCACACGCCGATTTACATTCAACTCCTGGTGTTGAGTCAAGTCCGAACGCGCTGCTCAGCCTGGAGTTCTCTCGGCCGGCACATCGTTCGAAACATCCTGTTTGCATGCCTTAGCAGGCATACTTTCCCAGCTTATCTTGGTGCAGACCTTTCGGTGAACTCGCTTCTGACCCCGGAGAATCATAATCTTCACCCTAAAGTCATGCAGGAAACGTCAGCACAGAGCGTGGCCATTTAATTAGGGTTAATTGCATACGTCGATATTGACATTTGTCGTTGTCACCATCTCAATTGAAATTGGAGCATTGGGAAAGTTCTGAGGTTCACTTCAGTATGAATTGCTGAGAAATAGTGGCATGGTCGAGAACATACGGGTCGACTACGAGTTGACTTGAAGGGTGGCGGTGAGAGACACGATCCCCCACCGGATCCAGATTTCGTCGGAATTGGTCCGGATACATTATATCTGGAAATGCCTTGGCGGAGTTCCTCGCGGTCGTTTAGCCTGGCATATCATAGTTAGTTGCAGGTATGCTGGTAAGGATGTGAGACGCGGCGTACGCGGATAGGAAAGTGATCGTGTAGACTGTCGCGGGCGAATAATGAACGAAGGTACAAGAAGGTGGAATCGCATGGACCTACGTTTAGCGAGACAGGTGTATACTGCAAGCCATGCAACTGATAATGAATGAGCGTAAGTTACAAATGAGGAGTGCAATAGATATGAGGACGTACAGGTATAGGATATAACTTGGAAAATGACCAGGACAACGACGGCCGTAATACTTGTTAAAAGTCCGCTCCCTGGGTGGGTACCTTGTTGGGAAAGGCGAAGAAGCTAAAGATGTATCGGCTTACTGATCGTGATGAGAATGAGCCTATCTATCAACTGCTGCACCCTGCACCTAGGTAGTCAATATCTGGGCAAAAGGAAGAATGATTACCATGTACCTTTTAAATGATTTGTCCCTCTGCGTGAATAGGTAATACAACATCGCAACGGCGATGATAACATCGGTCGCTGCGCTCACACTCAACAATCCCGTTATCAGGCCTCCCCACTCAACGATAGGTCCACGATAATCGTTTGCACTGAAAAGCTTGATCACAAGGACTATCGCTCCCACACATCTTATCACGGCTAAACCTCCGCTAAACGCTCCTAGGAGACCCAATGGACGACGAAGGGCACGATAAACGCGGATGGAGAAATAGACTTGGACGATCATCGTGATAAGCGCTCCCATTAGCGTCGCAACGTATATTCCCGGTAGCGTGATCGGGTCTTCGGGAGAGGAAAGGTGCCAAATGGTATGGGTGTAGACTACGTGTGCAGTTCCGATGGTATGGGCGAATTCGACCAACCAGACCACGAAGACCTGTTATAGGACGCCGTGGTTAGAATTTAGCTGGCCTTAGACGAGTAAGGATACACGTACCATGAGCTTGTAGAGCATGCGATCGTCAGGATAGTGGGCGAAGTAGTGGTGGGCTTGGACGTTCACGATGCCGAACAAAGTGCATGCGAATAATGTGCCAACAAGCAGGGCACCGAACGTGTTCTCAAAAGTTGCACCACCCATTATTATGATGGGTTCTTGGTAGTAAAGTAGTGGATCCTTGGATCCTTGAAGAATAGGCGGGGGGGAAAGCTCTGTACCGTAGCTTTTTGCAGCGGAGGGTAAGAGCGAGGAGGACGTTGATGCGAGTAAGAGTTAAACCTGCGATAAGTCCTGGGTGATATTTGGGGCACATAATCAGGGTCATCGGAAAATTGAGTTGGAGAAGTGATGACTCGCGAGTTGAAAAATGGAGTGAAAGCGTCCTAGAATGGTTTCAATTTTCATATGTCGAAATCAGCTGTCATTTGATATGTATTTCTTTGTCGAAAGTTAAACACATGAAGATGTAGTGTGACAATGTCACAATGATGTCACTCGTACCCTGTTGGTTGCCTTGTTTCCCTGACTGACAGACTGTGAGAGGCGAAGAGCACGACATCCAGCATGGACCAGACGCCCACCCAGTTATTCGCCTCGTATGAAGCCGACTTTCGCCATCTCATTTCGAGCATTCAAGACAAACTCGACGGTAGTGGGAGGAATCTGCAGGGAGGTGCGTGTACCCTGACAACAACTCGGCCTTGAGAAGCTCACCAGATCGTAGAACAGAGGAAGGCGGCGTTGAGGAAGGTGGAAATTGAACTGGATGAGGCAGACGATATTGTATGTCCGTCACCTCTATAGCCCTTTGGAACCAGCTGATCACTTCACCAGGTCTCCCAGCTCGAGATTGAAATTCAAGGCATCCCCACGTCAATCCGTAGCCAATATATCACACGACTGAAGCAGGCGAAAGCGGATTTGGCTAGATATAGGAAAGCTTCGAAGGAGTCGCATGCGCAGGCCGCACGCGCAGACCTTCTGGGCGGGTTCGGGGCTCGTAGCCCTGCGGGGGCATCTGATGACCCATATGACGAACAGAGCGACCGAACCAGATTGTTGGCTGGTACAGAAACCTTGGAGGATGGAAAGAGACGGTTGACGGACTCGACGCGAATAGCATTAGAGACCGAAACGCACGGCGCGGATATATTAAGGACTCTGCGCGGTCAGAGGGAGCAGATTGAGCACGCACGGGATACAGTGAGTACCTACGTGTAGTAATTCGGGTCTTTGCGCTGACTTGAAGCAGTTGCGAGGTGCGGACACAAATGTTGATCGAGCGTCAGGGAAAATTCAGACGATGATGCGGCAGTGAGTAGTGCGTTCGTTCTATTTACGTTGTTGTTGCTGATGCTGGCAACAGGATGTACAAGCAGCGGGTGTTGTACATTTTGATCGGCGTGTTTTTTGCAGTGCTTGTCGGGGTTATTTTGTACTTTAAGCTAGTGAGATGATGTATGTAGTGTATGGATACTGACCGTGTGATATATTTCTCTTTCTCTTCCCTTCCCCCGCGGTCGACTGGCATCGGCTCTCGACTCTTCCCTCATGCTCTCTCTCGGAGCCCTTGACCCCTTCGACCCAAATCACAGACTCGTGTCCTCTCCTTTATATTCGCCACGTACACTTGCATTCCTGCGCCTCCTACTATTCGCCTATGGCTGCGCCACCCTCATTACCTCTCTCTTGTATGAGTCTGTAGTCCTTCGCCAGGGAAACATGTATGTTCTTTTGTGATACACCGAACGACAGACATTAACGTTAGCCAACTTAGCTGGTTCTCATTCTTCACCCACCTTGCCTTCACCGGCCTCACCGCTTACTTCCTCGTCTCCTCCTACCACGGCTTCAACTATAATCCTTCTTCGTCCTCAGCCCACGCTTACCCCCTTCAACGATGGCCCCGGAGTCTTCGCGCGTTGCACATCCTCCTCATAAGCACTGTAACCACCTTCCGTGCGTCACCATCCATCATTTCTGACGTCTGACCTTGAACCTGATTGGTTCTCGACAGCCATACTGATCACAATTTGTTATTGGGCCCTCATTGCCTCCCCGGCCACCTTCGCAACTCCATACAACGGTTAGTTACCTCCTCACTCGTTCCCAATAGTCCTCTGAGCTTCCTCTGCAGCATGGTCGGCCATCTCACTACACATCCTTAATGCCGTTTTCGCTCTCCTCGAGATCGCCACGACCAACATCCCACCCCTCCCATGGATGGGTCTACCCGTGTGCTTGATACTTCTATTATCTTACCTAGGCATGGCCTACATCACACACGCGACTCAAGGCGTTTACAGTACGTCTCCTTCACACCTTCCTTGCCCAGCGACATGATACTTGGCCATACAGCATATGCGTTCCTTGACCCACAGACTCAGCACGGCAAAGTTGCAGCGTACATCGTTGGTATTGCGGTTGGTGAGGCAATCATATTCATCCTTGTTCGCTATGCCATCCTCCTCCGCGGTCGAATATTCAAATTCTCGTCATACCACGATCAAGATATACAAGGCGCTGGGAAAGAGGCGCTGGACGAGTGGGAGGAAGTTCAGTGGAATGAAGTGGAAGGACGGGAGAGCGCCGGAAGTAATGCTACAAACCCGCGCTCTGGCAAGCCTGGGGCTGAAGTGGAGATGAGTGTTGCCGTTTGAGAGCAAGTCGCTCTATGTGGCTGCTAATATTGCTCTTCGTTCGTTTCTGGACTTTGCTTTGTTCTCTTGCTGAAAGTCGTTTGTATTCACTTGGACGCTCATCTAATTTTGCACTTAACCCCCGACATTTATGATGATCACGATCAACAGAACAATCAGAACACCAATGGGTATGAGGTGTTTATCTATTTTCGGTGTCGCCTTGTTGCTATCCGCGCAGGCGCGGCGACTCGGATATATATATTTCACTTAGGCCATCGGGCTGGTGTGTATTTCTGTAACTTGGCCTTGCTTCAACATTTGATGAGCTTCGGATGATCAGACAGGCCATGCTTCGTGAGAATGGTGGACAAACTTAGGTCGGGTCATTGCCAACCTGTGCCAACGGCGTACTACCTATGGGTAGGACGAGCCTCTTATCCTTGGCACCAGGTGACTGTCTACATATCGATCACATACCACCAGGGTCGATTCCAGAAGGCTTGGCTCCGCTTCTTCCAGCTCCTCATGCACATGTCCACCTCAGTCAACAGCTGTACTCGTGGGTGCGTTATACCAGGTTACACTGTAAATAGAGGACGCCATTATGTATAGCAAATTATACCTCACTACAGACACTTCCAGGGTGATTGGATCTGATGTAGTCGCGCCCATCACATACATCTTTCGATGTCAGTTGTCCATGTAGGAGTAACGAAGAGAAAGTGGTCCGTGATGTTGTACAAGCTCCGAATAACTAAAAGGATGTTAGCGACCTGTAAATATTATGTAGTGGTTAGAATGACCGGGAGCACAAACCTCGCCGGCAGTCAAGGGATTTCTCTCAGGCTCCCACAAACGATCAGGAACCACGTGGTTACAACACTCTTACCTTAGCAAGAAAAGAATGCGAGGATCAATCAGCCGTGGATCCAGCCTATCTATGTATCTCCGAACGGGTGATTACTGCAAAATCAAATATACTCATGGTTTTCATCAACTCCGACCAAACAAGTGACACGGCTCCCTTCGAAAGAGGTAGGGTATGGGAATGACGCTTGAAGGACTCGGGCTGTCTGGAGAATGAATCGGATATTGAGGGAAAACTCCTTGCGAAGGGCGAACGAGGTGTGTATTCCCGTCCGCGGCGAGCCACTTAACGCCTTAATCATTTGTCCACTTGATTTCGTATGCCACTCCTCTACCCATACATCTCATATATCTCCCACCCCACTGAACCACACGCCTTGTCACCTGCTCTGGCTCACTCCATTGTCATTAACCTAATAAAACTCCAACCATCCCACCCCGATTCTTTCGAATGCCAGCACAGGAGATGAACTATATATCGGGAGATCGCAACCTGGGTTTCGAGCACTTCCAGCCTAGTCCACTTCCACCTAACCACCATGCATCGTGGCCGAGTTTGAAATATATATTAGGATTATCATACATCCACCATCTAGCCTCCCCGGAAGGGCTTATCTCCTTGCTAGATGCTTGACTTTGGGACTTGCAATCCCTTCCCGTCCGATGTCGAAGCATGCAAGGATAGAGGCGACCCGGTTAGAGCTTGGTGAGGCCGACGACAACTTCAGGGACACATCTTGGAGTCAATTCAGCGCTTTCTAGGGACGACATCTGAATCTATTAAATCTCGAAAGCTTGCATGGGTCCTATGAAGGCACTCCTGTCGGGTAATATCCTAGCTCTTTTGAGTACTGAGCAAATATCTAATACACATGAGCCTCTGGGATGTTGGGCGAGTTTCCTAGGAGTGGGAGGCCCTAGATCCGGGAGGATATCACTCCTGGCTTTCCACCAGACTACAAAGAGCAACTGGATGAGGGCTGCAAACTCGTTGATGCGGTGGAGAAGGTGAAGGGAGCGCGAAAAACGGCCAAGCTATTTGAGAGAGATTGAGATCGTAGGTTACACCTTTGGACCAGGACTGTATGAAGTTAACCAGTGATGGAGTTTTTGTAAGAATCTGAGATTTACGGGAGACAATAAGTGGGTGACAGGATTCAAAGTCGTCATTTGGTAGGTGCGGTGAGTAAAGGGATGCTGAACTGAAAGAGCACCTACGTGCGTGCGTGAGAGAGCATTTTCAGATCTGTGCCGGGACTTGATTGTCGCATGACCGTACTGGAAGAGAGGCTGCTCAAGTCTGGGGGCAAAAAGAGGTGACACTATGTAGGTGCCGCAGAGGATAAGTTCACCAGAAGACTCCGATACCAACTTGGAATGGTTAAAATAATCAAGAATTACTGTTGAATCTTGATGCTCTAGCTGGTTGGGTATTGAACATTACACTACAGGCATCTGAATGCTCAGATGGTGCGCGAGTGGCACAGTATTAATCTTGCAAGCTAGCTCGTATTGTAAGTGATATTCCCACCCCGTCCCGGCCATCTGGAGTAAAGTATGGGACCCAAAAACTCATTATCAACTCGACCCTCGGATACCAGGATTCTGAAAGATTAAGGCCTGCCATCGGCTTAACCAGCCAGTGCCAATAGCCTGGACCCTTTTTGTGTTTGAAGCAGCTCCTCGCAATAAGCGTTATAACACGGTGGGGTGAAATTTGAGGTTCAGACAGTGGATCATCTGCGTCGGAGCTCGGAGCCTTATGCTCTGATAGTTTTCCTTGAACAGGTCCAAGCTGAATACAGTCGCTGGGCCTTTCGAGGATGTGTTATAGCTTCTAAAGCAGAAAGGTGGAATGATACTGGCGGTTTCTGATGGTGCAGGAATGCTCAGAATACCAGAGAATCCGGACTAGAGGAGCGCCCGAGCGTCTGTTCCCACGCTATAGTACGCGATCCTTTATCAGCATTTCTTTGCTTCTTCCATCATCATGCATCAATGCATCATGCCCGAATCCGAATGCTGGACAAATAATAGCTCTGAAGCTCGTAGTCTAAACCCATCCTAAGTACTCTGGTGGAGGCCGTAATGGGTGACAAGAGGTACAGTAGGGCTAAGTATGGTTGGCAGACGGTTCTCTTCAATTTTTCTCTGACAGGGACGTGGAAACCTGGGTTAACTACTCCAGCCACGGATCACGCTAGAAGCATGCCGTTCATTCTGGGCGCATATTTCACGTCGAACTACTCAAAAGACTTCGACCTCACCGTCTGCTCAAAACCTGGCTTTAGCCATACCACCACACTCCTTTGAACAACCCACTCATTTAAACCCGTAGGTGGAAATGCATCGTCTCACAGTGCAATCTACTAATCCAGTGACTATGCAATAATAAAGATGAACTTCCTTTACGGTCTCTTTGTCCTCGTTAGCGCCTTAGCGACGCTCGTCAGCGCTGCGCCTATTGAAACCGCTCGCGCGGCCGTGAACGCAGGCGAAATCGCTGTAGCCAACGCAGAGCTCAAACCTGTCAGCAAAATCCTCACTTCATCCAAACGGAGTGTTCCAGCACGCTACCGATCGCTGACGGAGCGACGCCTCCGAAAGCGCGCTGACGCAAAGAAAAAAGAACCTAAGCCGAAGAAAAAAAAGTCGAAGAAGGTCGATGTTGATGAGGCTGATGACGAACCAGAGGAGAATGCCGGTGTAGATGATGACTCGCGCGCTCTTTCCGGAGGTAATGGAAAGCCTGGCGAGGCTGCAGCGGATGATGATGGGGACCACAAGGGTAGAAAGAAGGAAAAAACGAAAAAGAAGGCAAAGCATACAACGAAGAAGAAGTCAAGCAAGAAGGGGGATGACGACGACGCTGGCGACCAAACTGGGTCTGACGACGATCCTGGCACTGACAATGCGTCAGAAAACGAGAACGGTACAGACCGCGATGAGGATTAGGCTCCAGAAATCAACTGCTGTTTCTTCACTTGCGACAAGACTATACCCCAGTAAATCCCACGTCCTTACCCGTTATGTCATTCGGGTGTATGTAGAGGTCTGCCTCGCTTGTCTGTCGAATTATCTAAGAGTAGCGATCTGTAAGCCGTAGTGTCTATTTTCCTATATTCTACCTGCCCTATCACCTTCTGGTGGTTCTTTTGCTTTCTTGACTTGACAGGGATGATTATTCTTGATCTCCATTAGTTTCTTTCTCGAGAGGCGGCATGTTAGCCAACTTCGGAGCACGGGGACTTAGCTAAATCAACTAACTGCCTTGACCCTAGAAGCTTGTAATCATTCCTGAGAGCGCGTTAAGACATAAAGCTCTGAAGTTCAACTTGGTCTCATCCCTTGCTTTCAATCCAGCCTCAGTATACTACCACACTCCTTATAGAGCCCTCTCCTTTTAATATCGTAGGTAAGATCACGCCTCCCCAGTGGTATCTATCTGCTGAGCCTAGAAACAGGCAATGAACCTACTCTACGCATTGTTGACCTTCATTAGCGCCTCCTCTGCGGCCGTTGCTGCTGCACCCATACAGGTCCGTCGCGCTACAGATAACGGAGATAATGGCAAGGAAATAGCCGTGGCCTATGCCGAACTCGAACCTGTTAACAAATCTCTCCTCACGCCCAAGCGAAATCATGTTCCCGCACGAATCCGCTCAAAAGTCGAACGTCGTATTAGGGGGCGGACTGTTGCGAGGAAGAAGGTTCCGAAGCACAAGAAAAAGAAGTCCAAACCTAAGAAGGTCGACCCCGAAGAGTCTGGAAATGATGACCCAGACTCTGGGGATATTGACGAGTCGGGACAGGATGATGAGACAGATGAGTCAGGGAGGGATGATATCGATGATGATACTAATTCGGGGGATACTAATTCGGGGGATACTGACGACCCCGATGATGAGACTGGGACGGACAGGGATGATGACAGAGGGCGGGGCAAGGGGCAGGGCAAGAGTGGGCAGAAGGCCAAGACCAATAAACATAAGAAATTACGCAATAAGTCGGCGACGGAGAGCCTAGGCAATGGTCAAGAAACTGGCAACCCGCAGAGGGACAGGAGAAGAACCGAGTTTCACGATCCTGGGAATGACGGAGATGTAGAGGATGAAGGCGATGATTAGTTGCATTGAGTTGCTTCTCCGTTTCGTAAGGACTTTATTACTTCTTGGATCCCTAGACCTTCGCCTATATAGTTGCTTATATTCATTGGACGCATTGTTGTTGCTTTGTTCACGACTTGGACAATTGATGGACCTTAGTAGTGACGATTTAAGACAAGGTTCGAAAGTTCTCGTGAGATTTGCAATGTGCAGTTCGCAGAAAACTGAGTTTATTGAGTTATGTAATTCCTCGAGAACAGGAAATAAAGGTAAATTACAACTGGGTACAATAGATCCGTAGGAATACCCAATCAAGCATCTACTGGAGCTCAGGGGCGAGAGCATTATAGCTGATACATTATATCAGCGGTTTCACTAATTAGATATGTTAACAATTACTTACGTGGTGCACAACTTCTGCTAACCCCTGGTTGGATGAACCCCTAGTTTTGACTGTGTTGGAGTCAACGAGCATGGAGGTCCATGACTATGTTTATCTCTTAGTACCTCAGCTTATGATGGATGGAGCCCGTTAACGCTACAGGTCTTACAAGCGATGTAAGAAGTGTTGACTCTGAAACAAGAAACACACAGGTGATGGATGGTTTCGCACCACCTAATGCTGTTGTTCCCATTGGACACCACGGCAGGACTGTTGCATATCTCGTGCCAGGCGGGAACTCAGCAGGCGAGCTGCACCTTCCCAATTGACGATTGCTTAGCCTTGAGTGTAGGACCAACTTGAAACCACGTCACTTTGATCTATATGCGCAACGTATAAAGGACATGTGAGGCGGCAGTTAATCCTAGAGCGTAAATCGGTCTAAATCTTGAAAAATAGCATTTCGGAGATGTTGAGAGCATAATGGAAACTTTGCAACACTGGCTGCATCCTGTTCACTAATACATGTTTTCTTTTCCGGAACGTGAATGTTGTACGGTTGACTCTGCCCTAACTCATAGCCATTGAAACTGATAATTTGTCTAATCTAGAGACTTTATTGGACGCGTCGGTGACGCATAGCTCATCATGCCCCAAAAAGGATGAGTAGTAGCAGCCAAGTGCCGCCTCAGTTACTTTGAATTACTGGGGGCTGACGGATATTGCCGATGGTGCATAATTTCCCATCGCGTGCTTCGGGGGTTAGGCGCTTACTTTTTATTCCCTTGGAGGAACTTTTGTCGTCGACATTTGTGCACTCCTCTGCAACTTCTGTCTCTCTACATGGGTCAACGTAGCTCTCTCCTTGGCCCTGCCATTCCGCAAAATAGCATATCAGTTATTCTCCTCTCGCGTGGTGATGGAAAGTTCCACTGGGCCCTCGGTCTCGCCATTCCCGACCATCCCTTCGCATTTCGCAAGCTGCACGTCACCCAGTTGAATGGCCCGGGCTGGGAATTTGAAGATGTTGTGCATGATACTGCCCAGCTGAAAGCATGCAAGCCTGTATGTGTTATTGTGCAAGTCGGTGAGATCCTACCTTGCTATCTTATTTTTACCTTCTCACGTAAGGGTATCTGACATGCAGGTTCAAGTCGTGGTACTTCTACACCTGACAACATCGCTAACCTCGTGAGCAAGATTCCTATGCTCCTCCCTGTACGGGAGCAGAAGGAACATATCTTTACTTGCCGTGTCTGGCTAAGGGAAGCTCTGCGTGTTCTCCAGGACCATGGGGTAATTGGCATTGTAGATATAGACAGGTTGGAGGAAGATTTCGTTAGTCTGGGAGAGGAGAACGACAGTAATGTTATCAAGGGAGGACCATACAAATTGTATCATTCGAAATACTATAGCCACAGCGTGCCAGATGTTTAATGTTCATTCAGGCTTAGGATAACTGAGATACTAATGGTTGACTTCAAACTCCTCTAAACGGAGTCAGAGCGTAATTTCAGTGACATTTTCATCCATATGCTCACAAATCCCATAGCTGAGGGTCCAGGTTGCTTACTTGTGCTTCCCGCACTACTATGGCTCGCCTGTAAGCCAACCGTGCCATCTCCGTTTCGTAAGGACTTTATTACTTGGGTCCTTTGACTTTCACCCACATAGTTGCATTGGTCGCCGTTTGGGCAGTCGGTGGACCTTTGTAGTGACAATTCAAAAGACGATCCAAAGGTCCCCATGAGACTTCCAATGTGCAGTTCGCAGAAAATAGAGTTTATTGAGTCATATAATTCCTCGAGAGCAGGAAATAAATGTAAACTGCAATGCTTATGACAGACCCGTAGGGAGTACCCAATCGAGCATCTACTGGAGCTCAGCAGGAAGAGCATTATAACTGATACACTGTATCAGTGGTCTCATCATACTAGATACGTTAAACAGTTGCTCACGCGGGGCACAACTTCTGCCAAGCCTTACTTGGATGAACCGCAGTTTTAACCTTGTTGGGGTCCACGAGCATGACGGTTGCAAGACCAGCTTGTTTGTGCCAATAGATATGGCAGTGGAACATCCATGGGCCGGCGTTGTCAGTCTTGAAACGAATAGTGGTACCAGAACCACCGACAGCGACGACCTAGGTATCAGTTTGGTCAGTCAAGAACTGGAGGCACCGTCGTGTAGCTCAACTGACATCACGGCGGATTGGGTTGACCGTGTTGATGGCAGGAGAGCTCATAGATTTGATGACGTAGAAGTTGTTCTAGAGAGAATCAGGGATCCCTGACTGCAAAGGGTAGTACAAGGACTTACGCCGTGAAGGTGAAGAGCTGTGCACATTGGATGTGTTAATGACGATTCATGTATATACTTTAGGGAACATACGATGGGCGTCATCGTCATCACTAGTGATATGAGGGTGAGTTTGGAATTGAGGGCGTTAAACGGTCACAATGCAGCTTACGTAGGAGGGAAGGAAATCTCAACCCAAGAGTCGGCAGGAAGGACGAAGACGTTCTCAGTCGGATTGAAGTCCTCAGGCTTGCTGGCGCCGGCAAGAACGCGCTCGAGAGTCGGCGTTTTCTCAGGGAGGAAAGAGACATTGTTGACATTCCAGATAGCCTGGCCAGCGACCTAATCCACTTCATAAGAACGTGGAATAACTATGAGGGAGTGGACGTACAACTTGAAGGTCGAGAGATATCTTGACATCGGGTTCGGGAATCCCGACAGGAACCAAAGGCTAGGAGAGGTTATGCGGAGCTTCGTTAATCGGGCGAGTCTAGAACTTACGCGGAGATCAGCTTCGATGAGAGCACCATCGTCGGGACCAAGAGTCATGGGACCAGTGGGATCAGCAATCGGAGCACCGCGGTAACGAACAATAGCCCTGGACAAAGTGGCATTTTCTAGGGATGTTGTTAATAGGAGAGTCAAGAAAACTGTATTGATGGCTCACGATTCGGGTTGCGAGCGGGAGAACCACCGACATAAGGGGCGTTGAACCAGTAATTGCCGACGGGTTGGTTAGCGTTGAGCTTGCTCAAAAATCAATGCACAAACTTCACTGGAATGGACTACGGTATACGTACTATAAGGGAGTAACGTTGGCCGGCGAAAAGATCGAGCTTCTTGACAGTATGGGGTTGGGTGGGTTCGCCATCAGCCTCAATAATAGCTGGACGCCATTCAAGTCAGATGAAGCTACTGCAATGGCTAGTCATACATACTGAGGTCGTGGTTATCAAGGGAGACGGTGAACACACTACGGGCCGATTCGCTGATGACGCGGAGACGGTAACGTTTGCCCTTGACGACATTGATAACGGGCCAAGGGACCGCCGGACCACCGTTGTATCTGCCAACACCGTTTACCAAACCCGAGTCGGAAACTGGAATAATACCAGTCGCCTCGTAATTGGCGAGCATTGGGAGTGTGGAATTGTGCCACCAGTCTCCGAGTTGGATAATCTAGTGAATCAAAGTCAGATCAGTTGCTAGACCATAAAAACTAATACTTGCCGTATTCTGGTCATCGACATCGTAAAGATGGCGGTGAGGGTCAGCAGGATCATAGATAATGAGTGGTCCACGAAGACCATCGATGTATTGGATACTCAATTCACTATGATACTAGTGAGTACCGGTCTGAGTGCCCAAAGGGACATCATAGGTGAAGGTGCCTTCGGGAGCAATGGGACAGGCGTTAACAAAGGGCTCGGCTTCCTCAAAGGCGTTCGGGGTCTGGAAGAAGATGCCGTCGAAATTCTAATGATGTGAATTAGCAAAGAGGTGGCGGCATCGGTACGAGAATGCATACAAAGGCGGTGCTGCGGCGCATAGCCGGGTCATGCTAAAATCAATGCGTCAGTCCTGTGCTTCGGGATATAAACTACGTTGACTCCCGACCAATTTGTTGTTAACGGTGACGTGCAGTGTGTCACCCTTGAAGGCAGTCATGGCAGGACCAGGGAATTTGCCATTAGCGACAATGGTACCTGCATGAAGACGTTAGCGGACGGTAATGTGAGGGTTCAGAGTTTTGCATACTCCTAGAGAAGCCGTCGGGGGATAGCTGGGCGTTTACAACATCAATTGTGTAATGTCTTTGAGTCGCGAGAGCAACCCTAAGGAGGGCGAACCAAACTGCAGATGCCAAGAGTTTCATCTTAGAGGAGATGAAAAGGCAAGGATAGTGAGGATTGTCCTCAGCTTTATGCGTCCTTTATATCCGACTAGTCCTCTATTTGCTATGGCTTACGACTGGGCCCGTCATTTTCGTTGATATCGATTCATTGCAGTCGTACAAGCTAAACGGCCATTCCGATGCGTTGTATTTTGCGAGAAGCATGCTTGATGTCGCGTCGTGGGTGGACTGATTAGCAAAGAGAAAGGTAGCGATAGGACAGTCTCTGTTGTCCCCCACAGCTGTCAGCAAGAGTGTCTCTTGCACGCGTGAAATTGAACATAAACGGGGTATTGTGTTTGGGAAAGTTGTGATAGTTGTTGTTCCGATCGAGAAGATATGACAATCACCGCTCGAGTGCCCCCACGCGGACATGCTGGAAATCAAATGTAGAGTAAGAGAAACATGGTACAATTGGTCGCCTGGGACCTGATTACTAGGTTGCGACCTATGTTGAGTTGAGAGATCTTCGCATGGTGCGGCAGTTATGCGTCCGTAACACTACGAATGCGAACCAGGTCTGTGAGTGATGGCACCTGCTACAAGGCGGGGCTATGTCCGTTTGTCAACCATAAGTGGGTTCAAGCAAAGTATTATAACCGTTGTAAAAATGTTAATTATAGTAAAGATTTACGTTGGACTCGACGTCGTGGAGCAAGGAATACAATATTATCTGAGATGCTGGGTGTGAGACGATAGTGAAATCAATTATAGCCCTTTGCCCAGTGATGCCAAGCAACGAGACTCTCACCCCTGTCCAGGAATCATTCACACATCAACTATTTACTTACCGGAAGCAGTGTATATGTACTTTATGCAAGGTCGTATTCGTTAGAGATTGTGTCACTGTTGGTTAAATATCCTCTAATAAGTAATAATAGTTAACCATGATTCTTCGTACCTCCTCTTCTTCCAAATGCGCCAACGTAGTATACATTAATCTAACACGGGGCAAAAACGTCTCCGTTGAGGTCGAATTTACCAGAAATGCCAAAGCTTCTCTCATTGTCGTTCCCTTTCCAGAGCTGGTTGTCGTATTCGAAGGCGAACACCGAGATGGAGCGGTCATCACGGCAAGCGCAGTTGAGGTTCAACAATGCAGAGCGCTCATTGGCAGAGGAAGCGACAGCAGCGCCGTTCGAGCCTCCCCGGGATGGCCAGCCAGATCTGATGAGATGTCTTGATCAGCAAATGTGCTCGGAAAATTCTAAGTAAAGTTGACGCGTACTCCGTGATAATGATTTTCTTGCTGCCACATGCACCTCGGAGAGCGGGCACGACAGTACGGAAGACAAAGTCGCCTGTGTGTTCCGCAGTGGTATTGGGGTCATAGAAAGCACTACAGGCTCACTGGTCAGAGTTAACTAAAACATTTGGGAGGAACAGCTTACTGGGCGTTGGCGCCGACGAAATCGCCATTGCAGAACACGGGATTATCGCGGATGCGTACCCAGTTGTGTACTGTTGAGACAGGGGTACTAATCCCCGCGGCTCTGAGGGTATCTGTAGGGCAAATCGGATTGAGAGCGTTGCTTGTCCAAAATCAAATAACAACTTACTCCGTACTTGGCCGACCTTGTTCATGATATTGTTCGGACTGTCCGAGTTCTGCGGTCAACATTAGTAGCTGCAAGGTCTGGATGGGAATCTAAGATGACCCGACCTCATTGCCAATGGTCAGCCCAATATAGCGGCCCGCACCAAATTTTTGGACAGCGGCCTGGAACTGTTGGACTTGGTCACTGCATTCCACAGAAACCCATCAGAGCGCCGAGATATTATCACATCCTCGCAACATAAGGAACTCACTTAATAGCACCGTTAGCGGCTGCGACGCTCCCCTACATGAGTACAAGCACAACGCGTCATAAGCATGTTTCCGCGTGACAACCGAGAAGAATAAAAATTCAAGGCTCACATCGAAGTAAATCCCGGCGAGAACTTGCAACCCCGCAGCAGCAGCAGCTGAAGATGCCCTGTTGAGCGCGTCGCAATCAAATCCCAGAATCCTGATCGACTTGAACCCATTGGACTTGGAAAAGTTGGCCAGACCATTCCACTATTGTTCAAATTATGCACCAATGGTCAGAGTCGAGCTCGTCAGCTAGCATTCAACGACTCATAGGGGAGGAGCGACCAACCTGTGCTTGTGTACGGCAAGTATATGCGCCTGTGTTGCCAATGGCGTTGGATGCTGTGATACCTGCAAAGTTGGTGACGGCGAGAGTGCCAGAGAGGAATGCGAGAGAAGAGACGAAGTAACTGAA
This sequence comes from Podaxis mareebaensis, assembly GCA_018524725.1. Taxonomy (NCBI): domain Eukaryota; kingdom Fungi; phylum Basidiomycota; class Agaricomycetes; order Agaricales; family Agaricaceae; genus Podaxis; species Podaxis mareebaensis. The sequence continues at coordinate 60,666 of JAEUWP010000615.1, read as the reverse complement.
AGGCCTCATTGTAGATGTTTCTTTGTCTTCAAGAGAGCTGAAGTTGGGAAGTGCAGGCATGAGATTCGCCTTTTATACCCATTGCTCCGGTAGAAGTTCCTCTATCTTTCTGTATTACAGGATGCCACAGATTTCAACAGCTCCCTGCCGGCCCATTTTCGTGGGGCAATGTGGCAAGGTCTTGGACAAAAAGTGATAGAAACATGTTGGCGGGTTGCTCGGGTGGCAATCTGATCCATGCCCGCGTGGTGGTAGAGGAGAAATCTGATGATGGTATGAAGCAATATAGTGAGCCGGAGTGGAAAGCTCCAAAATCTTTGATCCCGCTGTCGGCTATAACCGAAGGTCCTCAAGGACCCCAGCTACACTTGACTATTAAGATTTAGCTCCATAAATATACATTATACGAGTCAGGACCCCTGCGTTGCACGGATTGTCATAGAGTCGCAGCCAACCAGTAGATAGGAAATCAATTATTTGCAATCTTAGGATCCTATGTTGTAAAGGATTGAAACCGAGGAAGGCATTCCGCGCAGAGTGAGAAGCCATTCTCGTTTGCAAGATTGTGGGATTGGTCGATGTGAACTATATTAGCATTCCACGAGGTCGCCAGAGAGTACATGTGAACGCGAGAAAAGGTTTTCGGAACCCTGCTCGGACTTTCCTGCATCACTTTCCAACTGATTCCTGGCCTTCCGTCGCCAAGTTCCTAAGTCGTGTCGTTGTCCGATACGCAGATGAAGTGCTCCTCGGGGCCAACGGGTTGCTAGGACGTCTGTTGGAGAGTCCAGAGAAACCACAACTAGACAGCGGCCGAAGACGTCCAGCTACGCCGGATTATAGGGCTCACTTGAAATTCGAAGACTCGTGTGCGAGCCAACCTACGTACGTCAATGATTCTGTCAAATTGCCCAGGTGGGCGACCCCGCATGTACGCTACAGGCACTAGGCTCTCAAAACGAGTCATATGCCGTCAATAGCCGAGACCTCCAAAGGCGACCCGATAAATCAATTCATTCAAATGGAAGACAACAGGTAGCCAGAGCCCCACACTAGCCACCGGCGTGTGTAAATGCATTTCCCCAGGTGACTTCTTGAAACCAAGCGCCGCGTCAATCAAGCGCAACCAGCTAGTTCTAGGCGCTGCCATGGGCGGTGGCCGAAAACGATATGCTCCACCAAAAAAAAAATCAATTCATTCAATCATTCAATAATTTAAATTCCTTATATTCAACGCGAAGCTCAAACACGGCCCCGTCACAGTTGTCCATCACTATCCCAGAACACGAGGTGACTGAGATACTTCATCCATTGTTCCACAACGCTCGGAACACACCCTAAGTCCCAGTTGAGCGTTAATAATTGCGCAGAGACAGACAAAAGTTGACGCACAATGAAGGCAATCATAGTTCTCATGGGCTGGATCAACGAGGTTCTGTGTGTGCGCATCCGGCCGCTGAAGCGCCATGTCCCAGATGTCCATGTAGTACCATTTGGCTCGCTCCGATGCATTCGCATTGGTTAATGTCTTCTGGCGGGCCACGATATCCTCAATGATATGCTTCCACTCAGCATTGTGAGCATCGAAACGGTCCCAGTCCCACCTCGATCGCACGACCTTCTGCTGGCTGTCGAGGGTAGATGCCTCTAAACTCTGCCCTATAGTAGACATGGCTAGTTGAGCTATTGACGCATTGGGGTATGGGTCCGTGTAGAAGGTTGACTTTTCTGTGAATAGTCCAGTCTCCCTGTTGCTATCATCTGGCTGAGCGGTGATGGTGGAGTTAACGCGGAAGGATTTGTAGAAGGTCGAAGAGGAACACGCTGGGTGTCCCGGAGCAGTAGCGCGATAATATATCGACAGGTGCGGAATAGGATCTAGCCGAGATGTAACCAGGTCGATCTGGAAGTTGTGAGGGATGTTCACCGCCAGCCATGTTACTCGACATACCATTTTCTTGAACGCCGACGTGACGCGCAATTGCTGTTCAGACACACCTCCAGTGTTCGGAAGCATATACCAGGAACCGCGAGACCACTAGGATCTTGTGATTAAATTCCGGTGGATCGAACGAGAGAGGGAACGTACATGGGCTCCGGTGTTCAAGACGAGGATTGTATCCTCCCTCACATTCTCTTCCCCATCCCTTGGCCTTGCCGCATCCCTAACAAAGCTCTCCCAGCCCTCGAAGTACTCGAATATCTCGAACCATGGAAAGTTCTCCTTGGCTCCCAGAGGTACGCTGAACTCCCGAACCTCTTTCTCTCCAATAAGAATATGATTATCAATCTTGGTATAAATTGGCCGCTGAAGGCGCGAGGCAGGTACACCAGCGCGATCTTGAAGATATGCTGTCATGGGGTCTCCTGGTCGGAGGATAAATTGATGTAGCCGTTTGTGAGAGTACGAGGGTAGGTGGGGAGGATCTTCGGTAATGTAGATGTCAGCCCTGGCTAGTGCGTATTCCAGCCATTGGAAGTGTTGGCGTGTAATAGAGTCTAGGAGAGATTATGGGCTTGAACTACGTTAAGCATGTCCTTATATCGTACCTCCAGAGAGTATCAAACCACCAGGGCTCCTCAACAACCTCACGACAAACTCAACTGCGTCCCACTTCCTCATTCGTCCCTTTGTCGGTTTCCACACCCAGTTCATCGCCTGTATCAACCTCTCTTCCTGGGCTTTATGGAACCCATCTCGATCCTCCTGCTCCCTCTTGGTTTCCTCACTACCACATACCTTGAATATACCTCGGTGTGTCGGAGGATATTCCCTACGAAAGTCTGCGATGGAACGGAATGGGGGGTCACGAGGCACCCATAATCCATCCATACATTCAGTAGGTTTGCATAGCGAGTCGTCAGGTTCGGCAACAGGGCCTGAGTGGAGCTTGAGATCATCTGTCGGGGTAGTCAGGACGTGGTTGTCCTTTTGTGGCTCGACGCTTTGCACACGAGGATCTTCTATCTGAAAGTAGTTTGGCACTTGAGATGGATATGAGGAACGGAAGATGATGAGGATAGGTACGGCCAGAAGGAGGACACAGTAAGCTGAACGGCGACGCCTGCTCCCTGGTATCAATAGTCGAATTTTGGGCAGCATATGTGGAGCTCGAAGGCTCAACAATGCCTCAGGGCCAACAGTGATGCATGGTTCGGAGAAGTTGCCATATGGGTCTGCATCTATGACAAATTAGGATGAGGCGCCAGCACAGAAAGGTGTACTGATTTATTTACTCACCAATAGATGAATGTTACAATCGTTTCTGCATCGGGTCTCCTGGTTTATCATTGCATTGGTCTACCGGATGGTCAAGTGTTAGGGTACGACTCAAAGTTCGACTCGAAAATGTTGTACACCCTGAGTGTCAACCATAGATCTTATCCTCAAGTGGCGTTTCCAAGTTGATGGATGTGACGGCATTTGTCAGGCGGTCAAGGTTGAATGTGTACGGCAATAGGGGTATTATATACGAGTATATAGGACATCCAAATTATCTACATTATATTTCATAGCACTTGCATAAATATCTTCCGTGGACGCAGGCCCAAAAAGGGGGTATACAGGATAAGTATCAGATACGGGAATAAGACGAAAAGGGAATTACTCTAGGATCGAGGAAGTGATATGCTGGTGGTGATAGGAAGGTGGCGAGGGGTCTGGGCTTGGGCCTGCCGCTTGACTTGTGCCTCCATCTTGAGCCGGTTTTTGCGTATGTCATCATCCTTCATCTTGACAGAGTGTGCAAGAGTAAGGAAGCCTTCCGGTGTTGAAGGAAGCCATCCAGGCAAAGGGTGCTGCAGGTAATCGAGCACGACTTCCGGAGAAGTTGCTCCGAGAATCTGGCGGCGACAACAGGTCATGACAGCGAAACCGACACGAAGGAGAAAAGGAACGCCTGGAGGGGAATCAGACGGTGTGGCAGAACCATGATAAATACCCGTACCCTCGTAAAGGAACAAATCCCAGACACGGTTGACGTAATCGGGCGGCAATGTGCTAACAAATAATGTCGAGAACCTATTGGTATTGGAGCACAAATGAGGGAGGCGCCGAGAAATGAAACGAGGGTGACATACCATGGGTCGCATATGGCGCTCGGCTCAATACCCATGTCAACATACAGCTTTTTCGCCAACTGAGGATCGTTGTTCTCAACGACGCGGCTGAACAGTGTTGCATCGACTTCCATCTGGATCGTGCTGGTAGAAAAGTACGGCCGGATATGCGTATCCATGATCGAAACGAAGATCCAGAATGCATCTTCCTCGGGAGCGTGCAATAGCAATTGACCAGCAATCAGAGTCAGCCCTAGAAAAGTAGTTAAACACTGGAGACACTTGGATTCGAATTACACCAACGCACCCATTGTGTAGTGCACGTCAGGAACCATTGTCAAGTACGCCTGCAACAAGGCCAGTACAGGTCCTCTCTTCCCCTGCAGGTGTGGTTGATCCTGAAAAGAAGCCTTGATATCTCCTTCAATCGTGTTCGCAACAGCGATCCTGTCCCTGTTGCCTAGCTGGTAATACACTCCAGGTACAACTTTCGCCTTCCCATCCGTAAGATGCGACCACACAAGGTATCGAACTGATGATGGAACACCCTCATGAATCAATTTCTTGACTTTCTTGCTTTTGCGCCACTGGGATGGGGCTATCGAACCCATGAGGGACATCCATTTGGATTCGCGTTGACGATGAGCGTCCATATTCGACTCTGTATCCGCTGTTGCACGTGTAATGATTGGTGCAATATTCGAAGAGATCGATGGACGCGGCCACGCGCTGAAGCTATCGCTGGTGGGTGACTTAGGTCCACCCAATGAGCCCGAAGGGCTCATGGCACGTTGATGAAGTGCATCCCGCGATGGCAGCTCCATACTTGCGTCTCGACCGAGAACACCCGAGTCTTCACTCGACCTCGCATTTTGGAGCTGGATCGTTGGGCGTACAAGTTCAAAATCGAGGTCTTGAACTTGAACTGTATTGCTAAAGTCCTCCTTTATTGGCGACGCGAGGGTCAGGCCTTCATCGGGCTTACTTCGGTTACGACGAAGATTTGGAAGTGATAATTTCGCGCGAAGAGAAGTTTGTCGGTTGAGAGCTGGGGTCGGAGATAAAGGGTGAGAGTTAGTGTCACTTTGCATAGATATGGAATCGGACTCGGGCCCTGGATTTTGATCACGAGGTGGGGGAGATGTACCTGGGTCGCGTGGGGGGATGTGTGACTCTCCAGGAAGGTTTCCTGAAGTAGCAACTGGAGAACCGGAAGCGTCGGGAGGATTAGTGGAGGACAAGGAAGGTTTCGATAGGGCGCCATCGTTGAGGGTAGCTCTGGAGGTGACTTGTCGGAGCTGATGTGGGGGTCGAAGACCAGTGGCTGAAACAGTAGGAGAGGGCGGTGCTGTGCTCGACACCGAAGGAGGGTGGAATGAATGGGCAAGGGGACTTGTCGGAGGATTGGACCTGGGGAAGGAGGATCCTGTGTGAAGGGGAGAAGGATGGAGGGGCGAGGTCTTCAAACTTGGTTTGTTAGGCCCTGTCTGGTTCATGGCCGGTGGTGAAATAGCACCACTTCCAGCCCTAGGCTTGAGGCTTTGCCGAACTTCGTTGGCTGTTGGAGTGTCAACTGGTTTGAACCCTTCCTCTCGACTTGATTGAATTGAGTGAGCGTTCGAAACGTATGTCTGTCGGGATAAAGCTCACCTGAGGGGCAGGGGGACCTCCAGCTGTGTTGAGTGTGAATTGAAAGCCGAGAAGCTCCGACTGCGTGGCCGCACACCAGGCGCCTTAGGGAAGAAATTTGCCCTGGGAATGACCTCACCTGTCTCGCTATGCCTACTGGTTTTCGGGACGCTCGAACCAGTATCTGCGCCTGTTTCGATTCGTTCGGGGCCGGGAACAGCCGGTGCAGATGAATTTGATGGCAGTGGGATTGCAGATGTTGGAGAAGAAGGCGCTATATGTGCAGCCACTTGTTGGGGAGACTGACGGTGGAAAGAGGATTGATGCTGAGGCGATTGGTAAGGGGTAGGTTGACGCGGAGGGGGTTCTATAGAGAATGTGATTGGTACAGGTCCAGTTGACGTGCTCAGGTCGATATCCGTCCTGGCATAAATCGTTGGACCTCTCATCATCCTCGACCGCATAGCAGGAGTCTGAGAGGCCTGAATTGCCATATGGATCACATCAATCACGCTTTGCTTAGGTGCTATGCTTGCTGCCTGTTGATGTTGAGTAGGATGACGTTGTTGTAATGCAATGTACATTGGACCAGGACCTGACACAGTAGGAGCTTTGGGAGCATTGGGATGAGGAAGAAAGAGCGACTGCCGTTGGTCCGTTCCTGGGATTGGGGCACCCCCACCTTCACGTAAATCAGCGAGTGTGGGCCGTGGAGGACGGAGGTGGGCTGGGGGTGCCGACGACGTGGGCGAGGTTGGCATAGGTTCGGGGGGTGCGTTTGTGTGGTGGATCTCAATTATAGGGGGTTGAGAAGGTACCATAGGACTGGGTGGAGGCTCAAGATCGCCCAGAACGCTTGGTCTCTCGAGGGGCGACGCTGGTGGTGGCGTCCGTGGATTGGGGGCATCTCTTGGAGCAGCCTCTACGGATTCAGGAAGAACAATGGTATCCTTTGAATCTTCTAATGCAGTGTCTTGCGAGTATTCTGTAGAGAAAGTTGATTCTTGCATAACTCCTGACGGGATCTCTTCCTCATCCCCAACTACGATGTCCCTCTGTGTCTCCTCCTCCCGAATTTGATCCCGCCCCTGCGGTTGGTCATCAGGGCTCCTATCTGTCTCGACCTTCTGCCTCAACGCTGACGCCATCCCAGCTGTGAACGAGGCCAGTGCAGGTGGCATGAGCAAGGAGGAGGTGGGAGATGTAGCTGACGTGGAACCAAAAGCAGATTCAGAAGGAGATGACATGGGTGATGCCCACGTCGTGTGAAGAAGTGGTGGACCGTTCGAAGTGAGATCAAGGGGCATTGGTCGCAGGAGACCCGATGCCGAACCTGTCTTCTGTTGGGTAGGCGATTCAGGTAGTACGGGAGCAGAAGGAAGAGAGGAGTTAATTTCAGCAGTTCCAACAGTTTCTTGCTCGATGACAGAAAGACGACTGTAGATAGACGCCTCTGATTCGACCGAAAGGCGGAAGTCTGCTGGAGTGAGGGTTCGCGAAGCTTCAGATGATCGGCGAAGAGATTCCCGTGCAGCGTGGTCAAGCAGGTCGGGCTGGATATTCACATTGGTGGGTGGTTGAGGGAAAAGTAATTCCTGCCTCGAGCGACGTGATTCAGATTCAGTTGACTTGCGAGAGCCTGTGCTCTTCCGTGTTTCAGTGCTCTTCCTCGACTCTATGCTCCTCCGTGCGGCATCATTCGCAACCTTTGTCGAACTCTCACTTGCAATTATCGAGTCAATACTCGGTCTACTGTCGGGAACCGGGGGCGGCTGTTCATACACGTAACCATCCCAGAGGTCACGGTGCGATGCTTTCGAATTAGCAGACATCTTCGAATTGACGGACGTCCTTCTTGCTCTGCCCGTGGTTCCGCTCATCATCGATGCCCTAGAATATCGGTAGTCATCATAAATATCACCCGCGCCTTCCCATGACCCAGACGACTGCAAGGAGGGTCGACGAGATGAAATGGAGAAACGTTGTTGATTGGCAGGAGGTGAGAGGGAGGTGAAGGATGCCGGTGATGTCGGTGAATGCGGTGGCGAGGAAGGCGGGGGTAAAGAAAGGACTTGAGATTGTTGACCGTGGGATGTGGATACGTCGTACTCGACGTTTAAGCGGGGAGTGAGAGCCGGTGTTTGTTGGCCTGATTGCGCGTACCCTTCGTCGTCTGGTTCATCATACATTAAGCCTTCTACGGTACTTTCATCATCATGTCGAACGTTCGCAAGTTCAATGACGGAATCCTCGTCCGAGTCTGCTCCATGTACGAGATTTTGCAACAAGGAAAGGCCAATCCCAACTTCCCCATCAGAATCAGCGTCTTGAGATGGGCGCTCTGCGTAGGTCGAATAAGAGTTGTCAGGTATATTTAGAGGTATCGAGCTATGGGTATCCAGGGGCTGTTCTTGACTGGCGGCAAATGATGATTGATGGAGAGGGGAGGATGTGGGAGACTTTTTGATGATATTCAAGGGCGAGATGACAGGAGATAATACAGGTGGAGAATTGGGGAGGGCGATTCGAGGGGACTGTGGAGGTGGTGACGAGAGGTGACGAGAGCTTTCTATGGAACAGCCTGGATTCGAACTAAGTGATTCTTTTGGAGCGCCGCCAAGCGCTCGAGGTGGTGTTGCAACTATAGAGTCTGGAGGCGTGGCCGACGCGGAGATGGACGTGGAAGGAGGATTAGGCCCCTCGTCGTCTGTAGAGGGCAGCGAAAGAACATGGTTGGGAGCAGATAGAGGAGGGGGATGGCTGAACGAAACGGAGGGGCTCTTGTCTTTGCGGGTAAGTGAGTTGGATCGGGACGGCGAGGGGGTAGACTGCCCAACATGCGGACTAGGCGATTTCGTTGCCGAAACGGACGAACGTTTGGTTTTGATAGGACGTTTGAGCTTTCCATGAAAGCGAACGTCTTTTCCGCGAAATCGCCCAATAATATCCTCACACGAACCCTGCGCGTTGTCAGAGAGGTTCGTTTATAGTAGGCTTTATGACACGCACGAGATATATATCCTCAGAGTCTGAAATCCGCATCAACACGACGATTTCGTCGCCCTGAACATTTATGAGCATTGTGGTCCGATGGACGAAAGGGGGGTCATACCTTAAGGAACATCAAGTCCTCTGGATTCTGTGCGACACAATCACATACAGCAGTGCATTTTCCAATGCCGCCCTTTGCAGCAAAACGAGTCCAGCGAGCGAGCTGGGAAGCGTCCATGGAGCGGACGATGAGAAGACAACCGAGATACTTGTTGCAGACTGTACATACGTCCAAACACTTCCACGTGTTTCCGGATCAGCCTTTTATATTCTACTCATTATTTCCGCCAATTTCACCCCCGATTTCTGCAAAATCATCCTATACGCCTCCATATCCTGTTCTCGTCCAATCTGAGGCGCAAGTTCGAGGCACTTCTCCGCCCGCGCCTCCTCTATCAAACATGCGAATAAAACACGGGCTTTGTCGCCCTCCTCATCCTCCATTTCCATCGTCGATGGGTGGTCCCGGTTCGTATTGAACACCAGGACATCCAACACAAAAAGTGGGTGTCCTTTGTCCGTTTTCTCCTCGGATACGCCAACGAGCTGAAAGAATGGGCCCCTCAGTACTACTTCCCGTTCCTCCGGAAAATCGGAAAGGTTGCTGATATCCACAGCGCAAATGGGCGTCACAACACTCGATGGAAATCGCGAGGAGTAGATCGCCAGTTTCTCGTCAGCGAGGCCCGCCACGTGGACCCGTAGCAAAACCCGGTTGTACGTAGGATCAGGGTTCTTCGATGTGACTCTCTCGGCAAAGTCGACTGCCATCCGCCTCTCCACCGTGCAAGACATAAATGCTAATGGTATACTCCAATACCTTTCCTCGACAGGTTTCGTCATCAAATTGATGAAGTCGTCTAGGTTAGCCCGCGAGAGCGACATCCCACGGTATATGACCCCCGTAAATCCCATGTTGGCCTTCGTATTCGGCAGATAAGTATAGTTGAACAGCTCGATTGTCAACAACTCCACCAAGAATACTGCGGCGCGCAGTCGCACTTCTTCCTCCACCAGAGAATTCGCTCGGAATGCACCATTTAACACAGAGAAGATCTTGTCATACCCCTTCTCCGATGTATACAACTTTAAGAACCCAAAATCATCGTCGATTGCTCCACCCTTGGCCCGATCAGCCCACTGCCTAGGACCTTTCGACTCCAACATGTCAACCCGCAAATCAGACCCCTCGTCGTTCGGCAAAGCGGCGTTTTCCAGGAAAGATCTCTTTAATTCGTCCATGAACGTGTCATAATCCCCCCAGTGTGTTCGGATCCATGTAATCGCTTTCCGAATGTGATTCATCCGCCGTGAAACGTCTCCTCCGTTGAAGAATGATCGTATTGATGTGTCCTGTGTGCCAAAACGGGAGAAGCTCTCAAGATGGCTCCAATTGCTAAAGCGCGTCTCATTTATGGCGCTGTTGGCCATAATGCTCATAAATCCTGCTCGACGAGTTTTTTCCAGTTCAGTCGTAAGTCTGAATGTCACAACACGGCACAGAGGTGGGTTTACCTAGTGGGCAGTCGGGGGTGTCAGTGTCAAGGCAGTGCGAATTGACTGATTCAACTGTTATCTTACGCTCAAGCCGTGGGCAAATCAATCCAATCACGCCCTTCCTCTTCCTGCCTTAGCGATCAAGGATTTTCATTTCCGCGAAGTGCCAATCATCCCCGTATGACAAATGCAGGGCATGACCATTTCTGCTCTATCCCGCACAGCCCAGACTGTCAAGTCAATGACGAGAATAGCTTTTTTCCCCTCGCCCTACCTTGGCCTCTAATCGACAGACTGGGAAACCCCGCCCTTGAAGCGATGCCGTTACTCTTATAGTCATGTCCAGGAGATGGTTTCCGGGCGCCTTCCGATGTATCATATATATACCCAGGGCACCAAACGGCGGTCCCAGCATCAAGCAGTACTTCACAACCTCACTCATCGTTCAAAATGAGGTACGTCATAACGACTGAGATCCTCGAGTATCACTATACTGATTTGTCTTATCAAGTCATCCTGATCCTCGCTCCCTCCTCCGTCGCGACTCCATCTCCCTCCTCTCTTTCCTCACGTACACAATGCCCGTCGAACCCATCGCCATTCTCACAACCGTCCTCGCTACTGCTCGTGCAATAAATGTATGGCTCAAGGACAAGGACCGCAAACAAGCCATCATCGATGACCTCACCAAAGTCACAGAGACGCTCTGTGATATCCTCCAACCACTTCAAGAGACACAAAACACTCGAAAACTCGACAAGAACGTACTCACCGTACTACTCGAAATTGCCGAGGCGTTGACTTCGACCAAAGAACATCTCGCCCTGTGGCAGGCCAAGACGACGTCCTTGATGTCCATTCTTGGGTTCCTGGCACCTGTCAAAGTTATCGATTTCTTGAAAGATGATCAAGAAAAATTGAAGGAACGGATCACACTGCTCACGCTGGCGTTACAAGTAGCAGCCATGCCTTCCATCAACACCGAAGTCGAAGGATCTGGACAAGAGCCGATGGCTACGGCAAGTCCGGAAGACTATCTTGAAGGAATAGAGAATGAGGATGTCCGGAACTTCTGGAAGCAGAATTTTCAACAGGTACATCGCTATGAGATCCTTCTCTTCGGGCCTAATAGCGTTCATTTTTCAGGATATATTCGTATTCGATTCCTCGGTACCTTCCGCTATCAGCAAATGGACAAACGAAGGCATTGATGAGCAGTTCGGAAATGCTCTCCTACGGGCGATTGATACGAAGGATATTGGCGTTACAACACCAAAGAGTCTTGCAACTTTTGTTGGAAACAAGACGATCAAAGAGGCTGTAATGACGTTGAAGAACGGTATTGATGGTACGCCTCACCTGGATGCGTTCATGACATACAAATCTCAATGCTCCCTACTAGCCCGTAGTAAATTGGTCTCATCTGCAACGACCTTGGGCGACAACTTGACACCAACACTTGTTTGGATAGATGACAACCCGAGAAATAATACGAGAGAGGTCCTAGAAGCTCAACGACAAGGTGTAACCGTTGTTCAATTGCCTTCTACTGCTGTTGCAAAAATGTGGATCGAGGAGAACTATGGTATGCCTATCTACGATCAAACTATCCCAAGCTAACATGTCACACCTATAGCCCACCTTGAACAACTAGAGAAGGCGCACAAACTCCGTTTCATCACTGATAATGCACGCTGGGAGAGAGACGACAGAAAAGGCGAATTTATGAATCTGACAGCCGGCGAATGGACGTTGAGATTCCTACGAGCCTCAGGGTTCACTTCGCCGGTATTGGTATACTGTGGCTCAAGTATCCCAGCGACACGATACGTTTTGAGGTTCAGTCGCGCGGGCTCAACTGTGAGCGCCGGCGTCTGCTTTTCCTTCATTGCAGAGTTTGTGGGTAGTACTGATGGGCGTCATAATCGATGGGAGGGCTTCAATAGGGTGTGAGCCTCCCAGTGTTAAATGTGCCCCTCCGTCGTGAACATAGATCCGTCGCACAACTCGCTTGTACAGTATCTCTTTGCTGGATCATCTTTCCATTGGCCCGCCTTTCTATACTTAACTTCAGTTCCTACAGTCCGTCCAAAATGGTGCCTTTCAGTCTACCATTCTCACTGCTGGAGCACGACTACATAAGACTAGTAGATATCCTGTATTTACATGTCAAAATATCAACAAACCTTATCTCCGAACCAGATATCTTGAATATCATATGCCTTAATATTCGAGAGATATCATACATATCACTCAAATATAAAAAGCTGAGGAAGTCAACATATCACCCGAATATATTTGTGCTAAAGATATTTACTGTCTCTGCTGATTATATTAACAGCCCATATTGGAATTATTACCGTGTTACATATGGTGTGAATGATAGGTAAGATATATTGTTAGGAGATACACAGAACAACAATGTATTGTTTCGCATATCTCCCATCAAGATATCTTATTTATTGTCCATGTCATATGTAACTTGGTAATAGTTCTGATATGAACTATTGATATAACCCATAGATACAATACATATCTTTTGTCCAGATATATCAGTTGATATGTTAGTTTCCTTAGCTTTTTATATCTGTATGAAATGTATAATATCTATTGAATATTAAGGGATAAGATATCAGTCAGAAATTAAAAATATCTGATTCTAAGATAAAGTCCGCCGATATTTCGACATGTAAGTACAGGATATCTGCATGTCTTATATAGTCGCGCACCAGCAGTGTCTGACGCTCAGGTCGTACATTAAGGTAGTGTGAGAACTTGCACAAGTGAAGCACAACAAACAAACACAAATGCTCGATTGATGGAGGCACCTGTCTGGTTCTACATGATACATGAGCCTCATCTATGATACCGATTACAGGGTGGGGGAGCATCCCCAGTCTGAAATATAATATAGAAGAAAAAAGGATCACAACAGAAAAAAAGAGAAATGGCCAAAAGATGTCTAACCCTTATGGGCCGTGACCACTCAGGCTCATATCAACCAGGAGAAGACCCTTCCCCTTCTCGTCTCTAGGTTATCGGCACGATTGATACCGAAAGATTCGTTGTAAAAAATGATTAGTTTGTTGATCTCTCGCTCGGTGAGAGACAAAGCTACAATGGGATTTCCATCCCCAAACTGGCTTCCAATGGCAGCGTTTAAGTCGACATTCCCGGGGTGCTCTTGGATTTGATGGCCAAGGTTGGCGAGAAGGTCAGTGCCTGGACCAGCCACCTAAGGACTTGTAAGAGTGGAATAGAAGGAGAGAAGAAGCATAGCCACAGCTTTGAAAAGCGGCTGCATTGGAGCACGCATCACGCCCACCTGCGCCCGGTTCTGAGATCGAACACCTAAATTCTTGAAATTAATAGCCATTCGTGCGTCGTGGTTGTCCACGTGATTGTCCAGATGGTCCACGCGTCCACAAAGGGCATGCACTTCCTCCCGAAGACCAAATATTTCCTTGCGGAGACCAGGAATTCCCCCGCGAAGACCAAGTATTTCCTCGCGAAGACCAAGAACTCCCCCGCGAAGACCAAGTATTTCCTCGCGAAGGCCAAGAATTCCCCCGCGAAGACCAAGTATTTCCTCGCGAAGGCCAAGAATTCCCCCGCGAAGACCAAGTATTTCCTCGCGAAGGGCCTCGATGGCTCGGAGAACAGCATTAGTACCATTTTTGACCGGGAATCGGACATCTGTATCTGTCAAAATCTAAGATAAAAAACAATTACATTATGGCAAACAGATTTCTTACCACACCGCTTCAACAGCTCCACCCTTGCTTCCGCGGCTCGAATAAGATCCCGGCTAATGCCCTCATCGCCCTGGACTGCGGATGAGAGTAAGAGAATTGCATTACAGAAACCTTTATGAACACACCTTGGCACAACCGAAGGGAGTTGACCACTCCTTCAGCCTTAAGGATGATAGTTGGATCAAGAGGATCACCACGGTTAGTGCGTTCGAAGGCCGCCGGTATATTTTCAATACCAGGCAGAGTAGGACATATGTCTGCGAGGGCCGGGATATCATAGGGAAATGTGTATTGAGCCATCGAGGTTGGTGGTGGGGAGTAGTGAAGACCAGCGATTATTGCTCAGGCGAAGTTAGGGGCAGGCTAAACATGTTGTAACCAGTCACAAGTGAAACAAGAAATGCAAGCTCCTCCGAACACGGGGGTATAAGGAGATCCGTGTCTAAATCAAGGTCGCAGTGCAGTGGTTGGTTTATCCATACTTGGGAGCACTCACATTGCTTGCAACTGGTGGAATTTTTGTAGGTATGTACGCTCGGATGCTTAAGAGCCCTGGCCTTATGGCCGTTGTTATTGACTTCTATCAGGACGACCTCGGCCTTGTACAGAAACGCACTGACATGGTTTGATGTATAACAAACACCCTAAGGTTACGTTGTCGGTGTTGAATACATGATATATCTCAGAGATTTCTTGCCGTTGAGCGATTCTAATTGACTCGCATTGGGTGGCTGTTGAGATCTTCATTCACTATACCGCAGGATTAATGACTATTGCGGAGGAAACCGAGGTTGGTGAAACCGCGTGTCCAATAATGGTCAAGGAGAAGAAGATTAGAAGGCCCCACTGCGAAAGTGAACGCGCTTTTGCAACTTGTGTCTCGCAGTTATAACTCGAGGGTTCGCTATTGTTGCGGATATGTGGCCAGCAAGCTTCCGGCGTGATTCTGATTGCATTGCCTGACGAATTACCTGCTGCAGTCTCCCAACTCGTAATAGGCCCACCACATCACATTTAGCATCAAAACAAAAGCCCTGGTGGCATTCCACCGACGTGCCACTTCCATTTCATCTGTCTCTCCAAGCTCCTCCGACCTGCGCCTCCTCTTGTCATCCTTCAAATGGTGAAGCTCTTGAGCCAGAGAGTAACAGACGTGAGAAGAAGCATTCTACGACTGAGAGTCAATCCAAACTACGTCGAAAGGTACTCAAATCCGGCGAGAACCAGACGTCATAGGTATGATTCTAATTGAACTCGTTCGCACTGGACCTCAGTTCTCCATTTGCTCGCATGAGCTTACACTGTGTGTATCCGTTAACACCAATTGGGGGCAAGTTTCATTTACATCAGTGGCGTTTATGAATTGCTGAACTCGTCGTACAAAAATATAACCCTCCCAGCCACACGGCTGACTAGCTCAGTTTGTTATGGATAAAGCTAGTATTTTCAAAAAACTTCTATTCATGGACGTCCACATTCAATAGTTCAATAGTATATACTAACTCTTCTTGTACAAGAGAAGCACGTTCGGGATGGACTACCAATGTTTAAACTTGGTTGAGCTAATGGTTCATTCCCTGAGCAGCAGAGTTCTGTGATGTCACAAAAGTGGGTCCATCAGTTGTAAGTAAACTTTCCCACTGTTCATTCATCCTATGAACACGGCAAGATATTGTTTTCCTGCTTCTGAATGCACATTCGAGCTACTCCTAGCCACACCACCAGAGGGACATTTGAGATTTGCTTGTCCGATTTGATATGTGGTCATCAAGAACAAGTTGGGTGGTGGAACATGTCAGCGGGAAGTTTCCGAGGCTATTGGAATCTACTAATGGCACTCGCCAATTCTGATCAATCTTGGAATTCTATGGCGCCACTGGGAGAAAAACTTCACAGGCAATATTACCTTTCTTTCTGTATCTCCATACTCTTGCTGCAGGGACACAGAGATACAGAAGGTATGCTTCTTTAAAGTGCTTTCAATTCTTTAGCATTATGTCATTCCTCATACGCATGTCTACCGGAAAACTCAGCATGATCCCTGTAAATATGCGCTGCGTGGGTGCCACTGCTTCTTGATGTGATAGGTTCAGTATATTTTGAGTACCTGATCTTATTATCACAGTTTAACCTATAGTCCTAGCTCTTTATGATATATAACCAAGTAAGAGTGGAGTGTATGACGAAAGCCAACAACTTTACAGATCTTTTGCAACCTGCTTTTGATCATTTTCATAGGGAGGGATGCACAGTACTCCAATAAGAAGTCACATAACCACATGATTGCGTATTCTTCATAACACGAAAACGAATTTAGGACTGGAGACTCTACATTGACGATGCCAGAAGAATGAAACCCTCGGATGAACGAGAATTTGCCTCAGATATTTGGGGAGTCTCTTTCACACACAAACCAGGATTTGGATCTCTCATTAGTCTTGGGCCTCCGCCCCAGCGCAAGCAGTGCGCAACATGTCATAGAAAGCTGTTCACACATCCTTTGGTAGTGTACACCTCTCGCCCACTTTCACATATGACTTGAGCCCGAGAAAATCCGGTGCTGTCACTCCGCAGAACAACTCGTTGACAAATGGTCGAGTGTCACAGCCTTTCCACAGATAGATGTCTCACCGGGCGGCATTCCTCCACTACAGGTCTAATACATACTGAGGTCGTAAACACAGACCAAAACCTGGAGAAGTTCCGACAGCCATGGATAAAGCGAGAAGACTCGTTTAGGGCCCATACTATGATCCTTAAGGTCAACGCCAGCCCTAAGAAAAGCAACGACGCCCAGCTGCGGCCTCTCGCCTTCAGAATAAATAGGCTCAAAACGTCTAGGAAGCCCGGCCAACGCCCTTTACCCAACAACAAAGGACCAGCACTACCGTTTAACTTTCTCTAACATGAAGATCTGCCTTGCAATCGTTCTTTCTCTCGCCTCTGTTGCATACGCCTTGCCCAAGGAGGAGGCTGAGCTCGATGCTGCCACTGTACTAGCCCAAAATGCAGCCAAAGCTTGTGGTGCCGATAACGCATGCGTTGGCTTCGGTGGTGGAGAACTCTGCAACGATCGTTGCGAGAATTGCTCAGACAATAGCGGGAGCCGTTATACTCGCGGTGAATGCTGTGGCTTGTGGGTGTCGCCTGCATCTCGATTTTAGTCTTTGAAGTAACTGATTTTACTTCCTTCCAGCCTGTTGCAAACGTGTTGCTGCTATCACTGAAACCAAACTATGCAACTCACCCGTCGGACAATTGTTGAAGGTGAGATTTCCGAAACATGTGGATTCAGGACTCGGGACAGCGGCTGATCACGCTTCTCTGGAGTTCTCCCTAGTCTCTATTCTTGAATCCGTGTATTTTTGACCTTATCCCTGTGAAAGATGTATCCACCGTGTTGTAACATTCTGTGATGAATCGAGATGTGTGCGGAGTGTCTGAATTCGTTTAGATATCTGAGCGGCTAAGAGGTACTAGAACTCTCAATCAGGTTTGAAAACAATTCGAAGTTCTAGACGTTCCGGATGGGCATCCATTCCTGACACAACCCATCAACTCCAACAACATCAAGTGACGTGCCAAGACTTTCCTGTCAGATTGGAGATGATTAACGTACGCACAGACCATTATCTACTGCCCTCAAAACGCCTCTGGCATGCCGTCGTCAATGAAAATGATCACTACAATATCACAACGACTTTCGCATCATGTCAAGTTTTGCCGTTCCTGCTCCATCGGATGCTCGTCAGCGCATGCTAGGTACATAGGTACTAGGATACGTAGTCTTAGGGGTGGCGGAGAGACTCGATCGAGTTGACCAATATCACATTTGACTAACCTCTGCTTGGTGGAGAGGGATGACTGAGAGTGAGACGTCGTCTCGGTGATATCGCACAATGATATACGTGTTTGCGAGGCTTGGCAGCAAAGGGAATCTGGCGAGAGGTGTACGTACATATGCAGTGTGGTATCTACGAGTTTGGGTGGACTCTATTTCTCTTTGGATTTATATTTTCACAAGTAGTCTTGTA
The DNA here is from genome assembly GCA_018524725.1 of Podaxis mareebaensis. Taxonomy (NCBI): domain Eukaryota; kingdom Fungi; phylum Basidiomycota; class Agaricomycetes; order Agaricales; family Agaricaceae; genus Podaxis; species Podaxis mareebaensis. The sequence goes on along the minus strand of JAEUWP010000615.1, from coordinate 42,641 downwards.
TGGGCACAATGACATTTCAGCATACGCTGTCGCTTCACTTGAGTCAACCCCAATTCAACGGTCAATTCCGGGTTGTACATATGCTCCTCCAACAAAAATAGACCGTGCATCACCCTTCATGCGCATCTCAACCTTGCATCAAAAAGGTTCACACCAATATATCAATCGCATGGATGTCTACACAGGGGATCGGGTGTCCATCAAAGTCTGTTGCTATGATAGAAACCAGCGATGCGAATCGCAACAACGCACCCTTGTTAGTAACAATGCTGTAAGTACATATCTGTGGCTGTTACTAACCGCGGTGATGCCTCAGTACTTGGCGAACTCGGAAAACAAACAGAGCATACCGACATTGCATAACGGCAAAGAGTATATAAATGGTTCCATCCGAGCACAGTGGAGTTCTCCATTCGTTCTCATCCCTTCCCTCTTCTCTTTCGCTTTCGCTGCACCGAACGACACTTCGTCGCCGTTTTTTACCTTCGTTTTTTTATACACAACATTTCTACGACTTCCCGTCTCAGGCTACGGGCTGGTTTCCAATTCTTCTACGTTCAACGATACCATTCCTTGACGCGTGTATCTTTATATCCTATTGAGATTTCTTATTCGTATTGATCTACGATAATGGCCAAATTTTCCGCTCTCTTCCTTGCCCTTGTCGTTTTTTCCGTTCAGGTTCAAGTACGGGCAGCAAATGACTGGTCCAAACCCTGCTTCAACGGTGTGTGCTCCTACGATCTTCCAACATCTCAAGATGGGCCTTCTGGGACACTCAAAATCGTACGTCCTCCCTTACAACTTACAAGCAAAACATTCATATATTTGTCTTATGTACACAGTGGGGAGCAAATACAGCGATAGCAGATATAACACCAGCAGCAGGATGGGAAATCTTGGGCTGTGACCCAGAGGCGATGGAGCAAGACTTGAGGATCGTATGTCGAGGTGGCGACGATAGCGTCAAGTCTGATTGTGCACATTTGTTTGATACGTCCGGATCTGGATCTGGGAGTGGGTCGAGCTCTGCGGGTGTGGCCGTGAGGGCTGTACCGAGTGCAAGTGCAAGTGCAAGTGCGAGTGCGAGTTCTGCTGCTGCTCCGGAACCTTCGGTCTCTGCGTTACCTTCGGATGGGAAAGAACAAGGTGCTGTGGGTAAAATTGTACGCTTACCACAGAATGTACGTCACCTACCCTCTCTTTCTTCTCACCTACTTATCCTTGCCTTCCGCATTTCTTTGTTCAACCTTAGTGCGGCAAAGGCCCATTCGCACGTATAGCCAAAGCTTGGATCCCAGAGGACCAATCCATCCCACAAAACATCGCTAAACGCCTCGTTCGACGCGATGGAGAAACACCCGTCGTAAAAGCTGTAAGGCTCGATGTAAACTTTGGTGCTGAGGATACAACAAAGTGCGTATCACCTCCACTTCTCATGCGCCTGCACAGTTGCTAACGAAACTCTAGGAATGGCCCAGTCAACTTTGCAATCATAGGCGCCAACGTACCTGGCGCAGCCGCACAAGGCGACCTCGACGTATCAGACGCTATCACCTCCGGCACTGGGAACGGCACAGCCGTCGTCCGAAGAGCAAGTAGGATTTATGGCCGCCGCGGGATAGGCGATTTCGTCGATAGGGCCGTAGACACAGTTTCCTCTCTGAACGATTTCGACGTCGACAAGACTCAAACTCTTAAACCGCTCGATGTTAGCAAGACGTTCAATCTTGTCAATGAGGAAATAAAATGCGGTTCTGGAGCGGCAGGTGTAAGCGCGAAGATGAAGATTGATGTGGAGGCGAAGGCGCATGCGGTTGTGAGTGTTGGTGTTGCTGCGAGTGGAACGGTTATACCGCCTAAAGTTGATAGCTTTGGGATTACGAGTAGTGAGTATCAGGTCTTGTCCTTTTTTCGTGGGGGTTGGGTTCTGAACGGTTCGTAGGTATGACGGCGGATTTGGATGGTGCGATCGTGATGAGTGCTGGAGTTGGCGGGACGCTTGATTCGGGGAAGATCAAGCTTTTCGAGATTGGGGTTCCTGGACTGGATTTCCCTGGGTGAGTGTCTTGTCGCTTCTGGTGATGCTAAAGTGTTGACTGGTGAGGGGATCAGTGTGTTGACAATAGGTCCATCGTTCCAAATCAATGGTCAGGCCAAGGCGACTTTGAATTTGGACGTAGACATGCGCGTGGGTGTGAATTATCACATTGAGAAAGCGGAGTTTGTGTTTCCAAAGGGCGGGAAGAAGGGCGGAGCGTTTACTCCTAACGATACACGTGAGTCCCTCACTATCCCTTTCATTACAACTCGCTGATTCCTGCATCATGTATCGTAGCACTCAAACTCTCTGCACAACCGTCGGGCAAAGCAACAGGTACGGTCGAGGCTCACCTCATCCCAAGTCTCAACCTCGGAGTCTCCGCATTGGGAGGGGTAGTAGAAGCGGGTGTATTCGTGGATTTGGACGCGTCGGCAAGCATGACTTTGACAGTCGAGGCTACGGGTGCTGAGAAGAGTGTCACCGTCCAGCCTCGTGCCTTAGATCCTGCAGTTCCGGGCCTCAGCGACGAAGACAAGCCTTCTGGGTACAAAGTTAGTGGGATAATGATTCCTCGTGGGTCTGGTATGATCGGAGAGGATTACTTTGCTCGGCGGTCCCCGGCGCCTTTCAGTATTGGTGATGCCTTTGGGGCCGTGAAGGATAAAGTCTCGGATGCTGCAACAGCTGTTGGCGATGCTGCGAAGAACGTGGGGAATAAAGTCGTAGACACAGCAAAGAACGTTGGAAGCAAGGTTGCTGATACCGCCAAGAACGTCGGAAACAAAGTTGTCGACACCGCGAAGAACGTAGGGAGCAAGATCGGGGATGCCGCATCAGCTGTAAAAGACAAAGCTTCCTCGGTCGTCAATTCCGTCACTGGAAAAGACGAGCCCAAGAAGGATCCGAAAACGTTAGCAAAGGCTCCTCCGAAACCGTCGACCTCTAAGGCAGCTGCCAAAGCGACATCCACGACCAAAACCAAGGCGACGTCAACAAAGGCATCGTCAACGGCTGCAACGCCCAAGTCGACCAAGAAGGCAGCACCTGCTCCTGCCGCACCTGCAACGAGTGATGCTTCATTTGGAGGGTGCTTCGAAGTGGGTGCGGGGTTGGATGTCAACGTCGGGGCCGATGCAAACTTTTTTGAGTTGTTCAATCCATCAACCAAGGTACCCCTGTTCTCAAAAAAGTTTTCGCTGTTCAAGGTGGGTCCCCTAGTTGTGTATTTTGGGAATGATGGATGATGACTGATGTGACATGTGATAGAAATGTTTTGGGGATGCAAAGACCCAACGTCGCGCGCTTGGAAGTCATACGAGTGAACGGAGGATGAGTGTATTGGAGGCGAGGGCGGTGAATTTGCAGTGTAACGGGGTAAATGTGGGGAAGGCGACGGAGTTGGCGAATGAGGTGGTGTCTGCAGCACAGATTAAATAGTTTGTTGTAGGTAGTCGTGACCTGGTGAATGTATTGTATGGGTTTTGTGAGGACTCTTGCTAGTGGTGTATGATGCTCCAGCAGTGGGCCGTTTGCCTGGGCGTGAGCCTTCGCTCAGTGGGTGTCCGTCCTTTCTCGCCAAAGGACCTAAACCTATGGTGAATAATTTACAAGTATTTCTTGAGTCTGACCCACGCCAATGGACGATCAGTACAAGGGATACTCAAGGAAGGCATCAGATACGTTTACGGATTAGGCTCAAACCTGAGCTTATCTTATTTTGGCAGGATCGCCTGGGTAGTAGCATGTTTGTGATATTCGTGACTGAAGGACGTCCCCGATCGAAGGACGTCCCCTTTAGTCTGTGACTAACAAAACATGGGGATTTGAGCTGTGATCACCCAGCTAGAAGTCTGACACTCATTCTAGACTCATCTTTTCGACATACACGGCCTGGACAAATGTCAAATTCACCATCGACTTAAAGAGCTGGCTTGACCCTAGCACGGAGCATCCCCACTCTTCTAGACTTGCCAGTACGCGGAGCTCCGTCTTCTTTCAACGTGTCCTACTAACCCAACGTCTCCAAGACAGTGAAAATAAAATTCCTCTACTATTTTGTCCCTTGTTAGCATCTGTGCCACGTTCGCCGCAGCTACGCCTGTTGAAACCTCCCTGGATACAGGCAAAGCTGCAGAGCCAAGAGCCGCAGCAGCGAACTCGCACACAGAAGTAGCAAAGCCGACACCAATTAAGGCGACCACAAGCGACGACCCTTTCAAAAACCGTCCAATAGTCAGTGAAGCTGCCGGGCCAAAAGTCGCAACAGCGAACACGCGTACAGGAGTAGCAAAGGTAGGATCGCTTGAAGCGCCCACAAACGATGAACCTTTCAAAAACCATCCAATGGCCGTGGATGCGGCCGGCTTGGGCAGGCATTCCGGTAGCGAAGGCCAGTTTTTGAACTTGTTCCAGGGAAAGCTTGAGTGCGCCGATATGCGACGTTAGTTGGGAGGATGGATTATTATTTTTTTCATACTGATACCAAAGAACAGAGTGCGATGATAGTGAGGGTTCCCCATGGAAGACCATGGGTAACCAGAGTCCCACACGACCCAAAGATGTGCATAAAAGCATTTCCCTTAGTGACTTCCCAAAAGCGCAACTTAAGTGGAACTAGCTGGGTCCAGGGACTGCTGTGGACAGCTGCCGAAAGCCGAATAGCTTCACCAAAAAAATGATAATTGAAGGAAATGGCCGATGCCCTGTGGGCGTGATACGGGACAAAGGATTTTGCGGCGTATATTAGTGAATATTTTGCTCAACCCTTCACCATTCTTCTCTCAATTGGATCCCGTTTCGCATTATTCCGACTTGACGTGCGTCGGGCCTTTTTCGTGGCTTCCCAATCGATGATTACCACTGTGAAGGAACAGGAACGTCAGCCATAACCTTCCACCGACTGGACAACAGAACTTCCTACCTAGATCTCTCCCACCCTCAATCCTTCCTCATGCAATTCGCCTACTTCCGAACTGTATTCAGGGGGTGGCAGTGACACTCGCCGTGCCTCAATATCAGCGAGCCGTGCTTGTAAGGTTAATATTTCATCCCGCGTCGCAGCAATTGCCACGTTATCAGGAGTTCTTGTATGCGATTCCTGTTGAGCAACAGGCTGAATTTCTTCAGATCTTTCGTTGCCGCGGCGGTCGCTATCGACACCTAGGGCGACATTCTCACCCTCAGACCTGTCAGAAGGACCTTCTCTAATAGACCTTCGTCGAACATTAGGGAGTTTGAACGTTCTCCTATCCATAGCGCCGACCAGCGTTTGTTCGGACTTTGTGAAGTGGTTCCGATCGGGGCGCATCAAACGAGAAGTGTTGTTGGAAGTGGTGAATGGGACAACTCTAGATACATATTCCCAACGTGGCCTTTTCCACTGCTTCCAGAGCAAAAAACATCCCAGCGCTACGAGGAAGAGTGTTGGAAGAATTACTGCGGGAAGGATCTGGGAAAGGCGATGTTGATTCTCCCCTTGGGCGCTTGAGTCAGGGCTGGGACTGAGGCTCGGACCGGTTATCGTTGATGGTGGGACTGAGGCAGTAATAGAAGGGACTCCAGAAGGTATTGGTAAATGTGACATTGTGGAAACGCCGGGATGAGATGAGATTGACTGGAGTGACTCATGAGGCGTTGTAGAAGTCGGCAACGGAGGAGGAGGCGTAGAAGTCGGCAACGCAGGCAGAGGTGTATCAGAACTTGAAACAATGGGCGCTGATGTTATCAGGTCACCGGGTTTTGTCGAGCCACCTGGTGTCCCTTCATGAGAGGATGTGAGTGGAGTTTCTGTGCGCTCCTCGGCGGGTATTGTAATTACAGACTCGACTTTTGAAACCACAGTAAGTTGCACGACTGTCGTTATTGTTTCCTCTCGAGTCTCGACGGTGAAAGACTGGGTGTGGTCAATTGCCGAGACGAATATGGGAAAGGGGGTTGTAAATGAAGTAACGAAGGTTCGCGTTTCTTGAGAAAGGAGTGTGGTGGTGAATGTTAGAGTCCTAGACATTGGGTGAAAGTTCCGAAGGCGGATATTGCAGATGTGTGGGAGAAGGTTGCCTCAGACCAGTTCTGTCGCATTTTATAGTTCCGGCAGCTTAGCTCTGAGCTTAAGTCCTTTGTTACTGATATCTTGAACAGTGCGTGATCATGATGATCAGACAACCGGAAAGATGTAACTGAACCACCCAACAGGAAAAAAAGAAGAAAAGGCCCGAGGCCCATGGGTTCCTGGAGCAACATCAAGAGCAACATTTTCAGGTGGGAGAAAAGAATTTTTCTGCGAGGATATTACGAGGGTATTACACAGGGTATACTTTTACATCAATGGCAACATTATCGTCAAGGCGGGGAGAAAGTCATACAGGATGATGAATGAGAAGGCGTTCGGGGTGCAAAGGCTGGTCTTGATCAGCCACGCGGGGCTTCTTTGAAATGGAGGCTCCACGACTCTTGTTTTCATCTTCGTTGGCACTGGGGGAAAGTGAACGTTTTGAAGGGTTGGCAGCAGATGATTCGGATGAGGGAATGATCGCGGGAGGTCTTGCTGACGATCTGGTGGATTTTGTGGCTTGTCGCGGGTGAAGGTGAATCAGGGTCGGCAAATCTTCCAAGGATTCCAACAAGCATAAACCCAGAAATGCGGTCATCCTGTAATAGATGTCCAAATAAGAAGTTGGGTCGAGCACGCGATCATTTCGTTCCCGGGAAATATAAGAGCTACGCAACTCCGTGCGGGACTGTTCCACGAATTTGATGAAAGGATGCAGATCCGGGTGTAGTACCTGCTGAAGTTGGGAAACCAAGCGTCCTTTTTGGGTGAAGGCGAGTCGTCGTTCCCTCGAATTGTCAAGCTCGTTGATGAAGATCATCCTCGCGTAATCTTGTGCTGGTGCCCAATCGACGCGGGCCAGCAGGATCCACAAGACAATCCACCATAAGGACTCCAAGTCATACTGGAAATTGTACATGATCACGACTGGGCTTTTCGCAGAGTCAGAAACATCCACGATTGAAGGCGCGGGTCCTTTCTTGATATTGAAGATATCAGAAGAAAAGATAGCATCAATGCCTTGACTATATGCTTTGGGTTCTTCGGGCTCGTCGGATTGGTCATCATATATCAGAGACTGAGACAATAGCTCAAATGCCATAAAAAAGGGCGTGCCCTACAAAACCAATCCGAATTATCAGGAGTTATAAATGAAAATAGCAACGTTTCGTACCGTCTTGGGATCTGTTGAAGTTGGGGATGCAGAAGCAAATTCTTTGGCATACTCCAAGTCGCTCAGCTTTCCGCGGGTCTTGTCTCCTCTTATGACGATGACGTTCCCCGTGCTAATGTCGCGATGAACCCAATTAGCAATGAATAAGATTGCCAGGGCTTGAGTGGGTCAGTACGTGGGTACACAACGGTGCAAAGCTGACTCACCCAACGCAACGTCTCGAAGTGCCTCAAACGATGTTCGAAACTCAGTTACACCGTGCAGCGCCTGTCCAACATCGGTGAATACGAGTAAATATCGTTTTCTTCGCAAGTATCTTCTATCCTCGCGAGGTTTATTGCTTGAAGCCGCGGTGCGCTTGGAACTACGGACGGGAGTGCCGCGATTACGCGAGGCGTCTGAGCCTCTAACCTGTCGGCTCCGATACCCAACATTTTTTTCTTCACTGGGCGAAAAGAGACCGGTCCGCGGAATAGCACCTGGCGGCCTATCCTTTGTCTCACTGCCTTCCTGATCGCATTCAATGGTCATGAAATAGTCACGATAAGACCCCTCGAGGATACTTTTTAGGATATTCTTCCTCATGGTATCAGGCCACGAGTTGATGAGATGAAGGCGCGATTGTTCCGAGCCGCCGTTATAAGCTGCCTTCTCCGCTTCGACAGCTTGAAATATGCGTCGCTGAATGTCGCGTTCCGTTCGTGCGTCCTTCTGCAGCCACACATCTTTGAGAGCAACTTCCTTCCCAGAAAGAATCGACCCATTGAATTCGGAGATTTCTATCGCCCTCCAAACCCGCGTCATACGACCCGTGATTCCAAGAGATCGGTAGCTCGACAACGACCCGATGGTCCTGTAATACCTAGAGCGGCCTTGCTCCAAAATTTCGTACTCATAATAGACGCGATTTCCGTTGTGACGGCGCACGGCGGGGTCATATCCGAGCCTCGTTTCATCCCCGAATAAGAACGAGAGGAAAACGGATATCAGCAATCTGGGGTTCTGGCCATACGGTAAGACCACTGAAACAGGGAAGTGGACTAAGCCATACCTGAATGAAGTTGAATGCGATAGACTTGGTGGAATGGGAGCGGGAGAAATACCACAACGACATCATAGTGTCTTCAATCGTAATCTAAGCATATATTAGTTTACTTCGTGTCCATGGATTGGTGAGACATACACCAAATGTGAAAATACGCCGGGGATCGTCGTTCATGATATGGCTGGCTGCGGAAACCACCTTGAAGCGATTCTAATGAAGGGCCGTTCAGGATTGGTCTGGATGAGGGATTAGGGCCACTAACGTCAAGCGTATCTGCCTCGTGTTTCTTGTATTCGGCAACGACAACAATATCCGCAGTGGTCAGGTCTGGAGAACACGATGAGAGTGTGGATTCATCCGCGAGTTCAAAACGCCCATCCATCTTGAAATTGGCGCCTTCAAGCTCAGAAGTGACTCTGGCTTCTGGACAATCGCGGTACCGGAGGCGAGGTTTGGAGTAGGCACCTTGCAGGTCATTCAGAGAGGGGGTATGTGAAGCTAGTGCATCCGCGATTTTAGCGAGGGCCGAAAACACCTTCTTTTCTGGGTCCTTGAGCTTGGATGGGGAGTTGGCAAAGTCACGCCATTGAAGGTTATTGTCACCCCCCGGAATGAGAATTCCTGCATTTTTCAGTGGCGAGAGTGACTTTACCATGATTCAAAGTAGTCATTGAAAAACTGGGAGGAGGGGAACTGAAAGGACTAAGTGGCGTTCATCAAGCGAGATCACAACAATCACTGTATTGGCTCACCTTTTAGAACTCCGCTAACTGCTTGAACATTTGTTAACGCCCACTCGTGTGATTACAGGTATTTGAGAATGTACATCAACGACTAGTAATTGAATACATGATTGTATCGTCGCATACAAATGCTAGGGAAATAGACGATAAAGATACCTAGAAACCAGAAACCTATTACTACATAAAACACAAAGGATATAGGATCATCCACTATCCGGGACTTGTGTACTTGTATCATGGACGTGCTAACAGGCATGATGTTCGCCTTCGGAGACGGCAGTGGGTCGTCAAGGGGCATCAGCCCAGTGAGGAATCGTTCAATTTGGTCTCGCGATATCCGTTCTGTCACCATTTTTTCAAGGCTTCCGGAGTTTCCAGTTCTACAAGTCGAGCACCAGTATCACAGTATCTGCCTCCTTGAAGAACGCAGTCAAAAGACTTGAGAACCTCTCTCTCGTCCGAAACCGTTCCACGTTATTCCAACTTGCCCAACGTCCTCTTCTCGCACTTTACAGCATACAGAAGTAGCAAAGGCAGTAAGGCGGCGACGACCCTTTCAAAGACCGTCCATCGCCGTGGGTGCGGCCGGCTTGGGCAGGCGTTCCGGTAGCGGAGGCCAGTTTTTGAACTTGTTCCAGGGAAAGCCTGAGTGCGCCGATATCGTATGGTTGGAAATCCACGCTGAGGAGTAATAGACTACGTCAGCTCAATCCATCCGCGTCAGCAAAAGTGCCGTTGCTCGCAGTTGAAAGTGGGTTGTATTAAGTAGATGACGCAACACAGCCCCAGGCGAACCGATTTCCTAATGCAGGTAGGCGTGACAACAAAGTCGGGTGACGTTTCGTTGTGGTAGAGACACTTGTCAATGTCCATGACAGACCAGATAGAGCCTGTCTACCAAGTCAAGCTCCTGGCTGCTCTCCGCAGTGGTACGTCCCACCTCTCACGAACAATTCCACCGTCCTCACACTCCAGACAGGCGACCCTGCCCTCATCCACCCCTTTCTCACCGAAATAGGCAAGGACAGACGTTCTTCAGACCTCTCCTCTGCCTCTATCGACACCGCTGCCGCCGCTCTCCATCTTGCTGTCCGATGCGGTTCAAGTACGTCCTCGCATTCTACAGAGTAAACTCTCATCTGAACACAAAAAACAGCACAAACGGTTGCGCTTCTTCTTTCCCATCGCGCCATCTCGCCAAACGGTGTACATCCCCCGGGATCAGGAACAACCCCACTCCACCTCGCTGCTTCCCTCGGCAGAGCTGACATCGTCAATCTCCTCCTCGAACAAGACGGAATTGACGACAGCATACGCGACGCTCAAGGCCGCACATGCAGAGACGTAGCAAAGGGCAAGGACGTCGCCAAGGCCATCGATGGTACGCCGAGTTCCGTGCTATACTTAATCCTTACCTCACTCTCAATTATCAGACTCGAGATCATTCCTCAACGCCTCTTTCCGCTCTCTCTTACGTTCTTACATTCTCTCATCCATCTCTGAACCACCCTCCCAGGCTTTGATCCAACTCCTCGAATCGCCCCGCGCAGCATTCGTCAATCTCTCTTACCTCGACGATGACACCGGTTCTTCACTCCTCCACGAAGCTGCCAGGCGCAAAGACCTACGACTGATTGAGCTAGCCGTCCGTGCTGGCGCGGACGTCTTTGTACGGAACCGAAGAGGCAAGATGGCCTACGAGAGTGCGGGCAAGGACGACAAAGTCCGAGTCTTCCTACGACAATGTGCGTATCCCTCACAAACAATCACTTACAACTAACCCCACCATTACCCAGTCGCAAACCACGACCGAACCCTCATCCAAGCACCAACACCCATCTCCGAACCTCCCACTCTCAAAGGCTACCTCAACAAATACACCAACGTCGCCAAAGGCTACAACACCCGCTGGTTCGTCCTCAACCACGGCGTCCTTTCCTGTACGTCCACCCACATTACACCCCCCCCTCCACCCATTAACCAACCTCTCCATTGTTAGACTATCGTCACCAAGACGACGAAGCCATAACCTCCCGCGGCTCCATCTCCATGAAAAACGCCGTCCTCAAAACATCCGACCGCACCCGCTTCGAAATCCAATCCCTACCCCCCACATCCAAACACACCACCAGCAACAGCTCCATCCAGAAATGGTACATCCGCGCTAACCACCCCGTCGAAGCTTCACGATGGATCCAAGCCATCAATAAAAGCATCGAATGGTACAAACGCGATGTATCGTTGGGGCCAGGCGAGCCAGAATTAGTAAGGAGACGAAGTGGCGAGAGTGATGCTCGGTCTGTACATTCGACCACCGGAACTGGGTATTCGAATACCGTTGTCAAGAAGCCTCCTCCTTCCTTGAGTAGAAGGAGTACGGCGCAAGGGGATACGGATTCGATTAATGCTGCGTTGAGTGGTGATCCTAACCTATCCGAGGGGGGTAGAGATGGGGATGGGGAAGGTGAAGGAGAGGATGAACAAGAGGATGATAGTTCTTCTGCGGATTCGGGTGGGAGGCAAGTCCCACCGCACGATGCTGCGTTTGAGTTGCATGCGAATTCGGCTATGGCGCAGTTGGAGTTGACGCAGCAGTTGTTGACTGGTTTCTTATCCACCATCCCTACGAACCTACCACAAGTAGTTTCCTCTGCGCGTTCGATCACTTCCAACAGATCCACTACGTCCTCTACGACCACGACAAACGAAATGAAGACGGCGCTTATGGATTCGTTTACGACACTTCATTCTCTACTTGGGGAATACCAATCTATGACAAAGGAGAGGGAACAGTGGTTCAAGAAGCAACTTGCGTCTGAGCGTGCGAGGCAGGCCGTTTGGGAAGAGTCGCTTGCGACGGTTGTCAAGGAGGGTGCGGCGTTGGAGCAAGAGTTGAGGGTGAGGAGTCGGAGGAGGGGGAGTAGGGTGTTTGGGCCTAGTGAGGCTTTTGGGAGTGTTTTGCGTGCGGGTGGGGGTGGGTTTGGAGAGGGCGGTGGGGGTGTGGGGAGTGCGGGGAGGAGGTCGTGTCGGAGTCGGTATTCGACTATTAGGCCTACGGGGAATGTTCATGCGCCTGTGTCTGTTGTGGTTGAAGAACCGGCGACCGTGGAGGGGAAGGGAGGGCAGGAGGAGGGAGGAGGGGTTGTGGCGTCGCCCCAGCCTCAACTGCAGATACCGTCTCATCCTCAGACCCCTGCGCGTCAGATAGAGAATGAGGAAGCAGAGGGTAGAGCGACGCCCAAGAGGAGCGGGACGACCGATACCATCAAGACCGCCCCCGCAAAGCCAACGCTACAAGTCAACGAAGAAGAGCAAGACGAAGAAGATTACGACTCTGCGGACTCGGAAGACGAGTTCTTTGACGCGATCGACTCGAACAACATACCCAACCTCGTCGTGCCGGCATCTCTGACCTCGCCCAACACGTCTGCGAACCTCCCGCCGTATGTTTCGGTGGAACCATACAAGGGCTACGAAGTCTTGAGAACGCGGTTGAATACTGCTGACGAGCGACCACCGACGAGTCTGTGGAGTGTGTTGAAGCACAGTATTGGGAAGGATTTGACCAAGATTAGTTTTCCGGTGTTTTTTAACGAGCCGACGAGTATGTTGCAGAGGATGGCGGAGGATATGGAGTTTTCAGAGTGCTGTGAGTGGGGTTTCTCTCCTGTAACGTTTTTGTTTGGTGGGTTTATGGATGTGAGGTAGTGGATACGGCTGCGACGCAGAGGGATTCGTTGAAGAGGTTGGCGTTTGTTGCTGCGTTTGCAATGAGCAATTATTCGAGTACGATTGGGAGGATTGCGAAGCCTTTTAATCCTATGCTGGTGAGTTTTGGTTGGTTGTTGGTCATGATTCGTTGGTGGTTAATGGCCGTATGGTTGTAGAGCGAGACGTTTGAATATGTGAGGTTGGATAAAAAGTATCGATATGTTTCGGAACAGGTCAGCCATCATCCGCCTATATCGGCTTGTTGGGCCGAGTCGCCCTTGTGGCATTACTTTGGCGAGGTGCGTTTGCTTTCCCTCTCTCCCGGCATGCAATGTGGGTAATGAGCGTGATTGTGTAGGTCGACGCGCAGAACAAGTTTATGGGCAAGTCGTTTGAGATCAGACCTACGGGTGTGGCTCATGCGGAACTTGTGATTCCGGAAGCGTGGGGTGGGCCGAGGTACCCTAAAGCGCCTGGTGTGACGGGCAAGGGAAAAGTGGTGGAGCATTATACGTGGAAGAAAGTGACGACGAACGTGTCCGGGTTCATTCTGGGCAGTCCGACGATTGATCATTATGGTGATATGATCGTGCGTTTCGTTTTTTGGAGGTTATTATGTGCGTTACTGATGGGGTGTTAGATTACGAATCATCGGACGCGGGAGCAGTGTGTATTGACTTTTAAACCGCGTGGGTGGAGGGGGAAGGATGCGTATGAGATTTCGGGGCAGGTTATGGATTCGCGTGGGAGGGTTGTGTACGAGATTGCTGGACGGTGGAATTCGCAGTTGATTATGAGAGAGGTGGGGAAGGGTCATGATGGGGCTCTGAACCCCGACACTACAATCAATGGTACCTCCACCAACACCAATGGGATCAACCCCTCCACCAACACAGGACCGGAATACATCCTCCTCTGGAAAAACTCGACCAAACCGCACGGCTCACCATTCAACTTGACCCCATTCGCGATCTCGCTCAACCACTGTCCAAAGGACACGCTGCGCCCGTATCTGTGTCCGACGGATTGTAGACTTCGACCGGATCAGAGGGCGTTTGAGATGGGTAAGTATGATCTGGCGAATGAGTTGAAGGGGAGGCAGGAGGAGAAGCAGAGGGCGACGAGGAGAGCGAGGGAGGCTGGTGTGAGGGAGGGGCATAGGCCGAGGTGGTTTAGTGCGGAGACGGATGGGGATACGGGGGAGAGGGTTTGGGTGCCGAAGAGGGTGAGGGCGAGGATGTCGATGAATGGGGGTAATGGTGGTGGTGGGGAGGGGGAGGTTGTTGAGGAGGATAGGGTGGAGTATTGGGTTGAGAGGGAGCGGGTGTGGAGAGAGGGTGGACGGCCCAAGGTGCAGTGGAAGGATGTGGAGGAGATATTTATTGAGGAGCCTGAGGCTATCCGGGGTGCTTGAGTGTTTGAAATCTATGTTCGTACTTAATTTTTGAGGATTGGGATTGTTGTGTGTTTGTTTTATTACTACTCTAATGCTATGCTACGTGCTGGAATAGAGAGGTTGTACTGACCCTGAGAGAGGACCCTGGGCCTGACGTGGTGGCGTTATTAGCGCTTCTTTTGCTCTTCTTTTTCATCTCTATAATTATCCTCGCCATAGGTCCGGATATAGCGCGTCGGCCGCGTTCTCCCACCGCAGCTGGCCTGGCTGTGACGGCGACCATGAACGTCGTCGTCTCTGCCCTCCTTTCTGGCGTTCTCTTCTTCACGCGTCCGGCATACCCACATCCGCCGCCGCTGACGTGCTTGGATGACGCATCACCCATCTATCACTCGCGTAACAGGAACTCGACCACCACACCCGCTTCATGCACCAATAACACCAAAACCATCCCACACCTCCCACCCGAACTCTACATCCTCATCGCTCTCCACCTCGACAACCACACTCTCAAATCATGCGCACTCGCCTCATCATCCTGGCTCCCCGCATCCCGCGTCCACCTCTTCCACACCATCACATTGACATATACCAACATCCACGTGTTTCTTGCACTACTCGATGCAGGGGCACTCTGTAGTTTTCGAAATGCGGTGAGGGTGCTGAGGATGAGAGAGGGGGAGTATACGGTGGACCGGTGGATTGCGGGCGTGTTTCCGAGGTTGGTGAGGGCGTTGGGGAACGTAAAGGCGTTGGATGTGTATAATTTGACGTGGAGCGAGTTGGGTTTGGGAGCTGCAGAGGCTGTTAAGGAGGGTTTTGGTGGAGACACTGGAGGGAGGGGGTTGGTGACGTCGTTGAGGGTTGGGACGTGTTATTGGGAGTGTGTGGATGAGTTTGTGGATTTTGTGTGTGCGAGGTCGTTTGCGGGGGTTAGGCATTTGGTGTGTGATTCTGTGTTGTTGAATTGTGGGATGGGGTGTGGGTGTGGTGGGTTGGGGCGGTTGATGCCGTTGGATGCGGGAGAAATTCGGGATGGGGTGGGCGCTCGGGATGGATTTGAAGCTTCGCGGGAAGGAAATGGGCGTCAGAGGCTTCCGGAGACGCTCGAGTCGTTGTATCTTTCGCTTCCGGAAGAGTCCATGTTGAGGTGGTTTGTGCGGCAGGAGGCTGTATGTGGGTTGAAGAGGTTGGGTGTAGTTGTGCGGGAGAAGAGTTTGGTGCAACTTGTTAGCGAGCTTGTTGGGAAAGCTGCGGATGGGTTAGAGGAGCTTGTGCTTGAGCTTCCCGAGGGTAAGTCGTCGATGGCTGTTGTGTTTACCTCTATTAACGATGGTGGATCAGGCTGTGGAATATCGTTATCGGAAAACGTGGCTCTCAAGTCACTACATGTGTGCATTGTCTCACCGTCTGCTCCCGATTCCCCTATCGCATCATCTACCAATACCATCAACCCATCGACATCCTCTGCGTCCGCCTCATCTTCAACCTCCTCCCTCCCTTATACACCCGTCAACACTCTCGCATGGCTCCCCCCTCTCATCTCCAGTATACCCTCACCTAATATACACACTCTCACCTTCGACATCGACTCTTCTGACACCAGCGACTACCTCCTTACCTGGCCGTGGCGCGATTTTATATCTGCTATCGACGCGCTGAAAAGTGTGAAGAGAGTCGTGTTCGTTTTGAGGTACACTAGTACGCGAGTTTTCAAAGCCGTGAGGGAGGTAATCAAGGAAGAATATCAGTCGGCAGTGGAGGGAAGCGTCGGCCCGCACGGGGGGAAGGGATTAAGGAGTTGGAGATTGAGAGTGAAGGGAGTGAAGGTGTCTTGCCATGCTGGAGAAGTTGGAGAGGTTTGGAGAGATTGGATAGAGGGATGATTTTGGCTAATGCTTTGATATTCGTGTGTTGGTATTGCTCGTTCGTTCCCTCGTTTCGCCTCTTGTTTCGCCAGGAGTTACTAGACATTTGCGCATAGATTCTTATTATGCTATTCGCGTACTCGCGTTTTGCTTTTATACTACTTGAGTAGCTCGTAATTAATTCGACAATCGCAAACTCGAGGATTTGGCTGAAGAACTGGATCATGAGCAAGGTCATGCTGGCCTTGACTCGGTCCTCTTGGCGAAAAAAACACAGCACCGCAACATTTAGTGAGAATGACTTGGGGTTAGTACGATATGATCTTGACCCCTGGAATCGCTCAGAAACCAAAATTAGCCGGAGTGCAAGTTAGACGTTATGCATGTATGTCATAGATCAATTGAGCTCTTGGTTCTGTTTGCGTCAACTCAACATCCCGCTTAAAGGTATACGTCCAGCGGGACAAAGAGTGCCTCAACCTGATCAAGAAGATGACGCGCATCAAGCATTGAGATTAGGAAACGGTTCGGGGACCGCTGTTGGTGGTGCAATAATACATCTAACCTCCCTGGCCTTACAAGCCTTATGATGCAATCCATGCTCAACGCACATTTCGATTGATATTATAACAACTTCGATACATTGTTCAGAGACTATGTCAAAAACTACACAACACTAGAGACTAAGAGTAACTCTGTAGAAATGCGATCAGCCTCTACCTCAAGCTGGGAATATAAACATGCATAATTCTCACCTTCCGAGAGCTTCCCAAGCCCGGAACGAAGTTTAGTGGTAGCAGCAGCAAGCTTGATCAAGGCTAAAACGAATCAACTCAATTAACTGAAAACTAAAGTAGAGGTGCAGATGACACTTACGTGCCACAGCATTCACCGCGGGAGTAATATACCCCGTTGTCGTCTGTGCACTGCTTGCAACGATCATTGCAAAGTTCGCCTCCACCAAAGCCGTGGCAAGTGTTTGCAGCATCACAAGCTTGTGCAGCACGTTGCGCGAGTGAGATAGTATCAATTAAACGCTGGAGCTGGTCAGCGCCGCTTTGCCGAGGTTGACAGTAATCTTGAAGATTATAGCATGACCCCTCAACGAGTCTTCTCGCTCCACCCGTAGCTGCCGGACAGTCGTTCGCCAGGATTTTATCAGCTATTTGCGGCAGGAATACGCATAGATTTTGGAGCACCAGTGATGGACATGTAGGACCAAACATTTCATATGTCAAGATGTTGACAACGAATGTTTCAGATGAACAATGCTATTACGATGGAGGCGATTTATGGAGAAATTGCAAGGGGAAATACCACATATCTCGTATTTTGAAGCTGAGAAGTGCCGCTTGATAAAACATCTATCCACGCCAGGGTTGCGATGACCAAATGTTTGTCTACACCATGTCCTCGCGAAGGTGGTGTCATAACGCCGAAAGGTTTAGTGCTCAGAACATCGGCCAGCTTGACCTGTGCACTAGAGACGCTTCAACAAACACGTCTGAGCGACAGTTACATTGCTTCCGGTGCCGCCAACGGAGATGTTCTCCAATATAAATTGATTTTGGATGAATAATTCATGATTGTGGAGTTGCATGACGAGTCTTACTTGGACGATGTGGATTTTGTCTGTCAAAGGTGGCCAAAAACTGTGCTGCAAAGAATCTATAGAGTCATCGACTTTCTTCATACATTACGCTCCTGCCCGTTGAGATCATAGAAACAGAAGACCCGATGTGAGCTAGGCTGTGATGTGTTCTGTAAAACTTAAAAGTCACCGTGTTTTAAAATATACCGGGCGCGCCGCATCAAGAAGCAGTGGCTCCGGAGCTGCAACGTACAGAAGCCGTCAAATATGATCGTCCTGATATCCCCGGTGGATATATAAGGCAAAGTAACATACGGCAATGGAGAGCTTGAGGGGAGGTGCATCTCGTTGATTTCAACTATCGCTTCGATATTCGTGAGTTGGTGTTCCTCGTCGTTTGTTCATTTCGCTTCTTTTTTTTCGTCAAGAATTGCTAGACATTTGCTCATAGACTCTTGTTATGATATCCACGTACTTACCTTTTCGTTCTTATACTACACGAGTAGTTTGCAATTGATTTGACAATTGCAAATATGAAGATTCCGGATAAAGATGTCGGGGAAATCGGTTACGAGCCTCAAGGTAGGTGAGTATAACTGGCTTCGACTCCATACTTGTCAAGACAGATATGGTACCAACATTACGATGAGGAGGGGCAGGGCAAAGTTCGAATCATTTACTCGAGGCACCAGGACAAGAGACTCACGACCTAATGAACAGAGGCATGGGGAGTGACTAACTCGAGGTCCGACGATGAGAAGATAAGCAATGCAAGGAATACTAGTGATCTTTGCCTGGGAAACCGATGGCGCTCGCCCGCAGGCGTACAAACCATCTCACCTCGGTCTGCATTTCATTCTTCCAGTTGTACCAGACCTTTAAAAATTTCCAATGCCTGGACGATTCGTGGTCTTCGATGAGAGGGAGCTGGCGAAAAAGAAGGTCTGCGACGGCTCAATGGCAACCACCAAGCCTTGGATAACGCTGCAACGTCCATCACTAGATTGTTAGTGAAAATGACCCTTTGGGATTAGGGTGGATTCTGGATACAATCTTGGGATCGCTCGGAACGAGAATCAGCGGAATGCAAGTTAGATGTTATATACGTATGTCAAAGATTTTACCAAGGTCTAGATTCCATTCATCTCAACTCGACATCCAGCCTTCGGCTCTCAAAAAATATACGTCCAACGGGAGATAAGAGTACTCCTAGATCAAGTTGACATGTATCAAGCCCTGAGAGTTAGGAAACGATATGGAGACTCGTTACCGGTGGTGCCATAACACACCTAACCTTCCCAGAGTCACAACCTTATGATGCAATTCAAACTTGATACACGTTTCGATTCAATTACAACAAGTTCAATACATCGTTCAGAGTCTGGGTCAAAAATTTACATATAGTACTAGGTACTAAGGATAACTCTATAGAAGCGTGGTCAGCCCTGATTCCAAGACTTGAACCCAGACATGCCGGAATCTCACCTTCAAAGAGCTTTCAAGGAGCGGGGACTAAGTTTAGTGGTAGCAGCAGCAAGCTTGTTCGAGACTAGAGCGAAGCAGCTCAGCTACGGTGAAGACCAAAATAGAGACACAGATGACACTTACGTGCCACAGCAATCACCACGAGAGTAGTTTACCCCGTTCTCGTCCTTACACCCCTTGCAACGATCATTGCAAAGGTCCTCTCCGCCAAAGCCATGGCAAGTGTTTGCAGCATCACCACAAGCGGCCGCAGCACGTTGCGCAAGTGCGATAGCATCATCACGCTTGGCCTCGTTGGGAGAGCTGTAGGCGACAGCGGCGAGAGCGAGAACGACGGCGAGAGAGAACTTCATGTTTAAGCGAATAGAGAGTAGTGCTGAACGTTTGTTATCGAAATTGGGCTGTTGGTTCGTTCCTCTGGAGGTTCTGGCCTATTTATCTGAAAACCAGAGGCCGAAGCTGGTCAGCGCTGCTTTGCCGAGGTTGACAGTAATCTTGAAGATTATAGCATGACTCCTCAACGAGTCTTCTCGCTCCATCCCGTAGCTGTCGGGCAGTCGTTCTCCAGGATTTTGTCAGCTATTTGCGACATGAATACGCATAGACTTGGAGCAATGATGATAGACATGTAGGACCAAACATCTCACATGTCAAAATGTCAACAACGGATGTTTCGGACGAACAATGCTATGACAATGGAGGTGGTTTATGGAGAAATTGCAAGGAGGAATAGAATGTATACGCAACCTTGTTTTCGGTGAGTTTTCGGTGAGGACTGAACTGAAAACGAATTGGTTCCATATCCGGAATCTCGCTGAAAACGCGTAGCATATACACTCTAATGACACATCTTTCTTACTTTGAAGCTGAGGAGTGTTGCCTGATAAAACATCTATCAGGGTTGTGACCGAATGTTCGCCCACACCATATCCTCGTGCAGGTGGTGTCATAGCGCCGAAGGGTCTAACGCTCAGAATATCGGTCAGTTTGACCTCTGCACTGGGGACCTTTCAATAAACACACCTGAGCGAGTTCCATTTTCTGACACCACCAACGGAGACGTTTTCCATTATTAATTCACGCCCATCGATGAATAATCCATGATTGTGGAGCTGTATGACCTCTAGATTGAAACGACGTGGATTTTGTCTGTGAAAAGTAGCCAAAAAGTGTGCTGCAAAGAATCTATAGAGTCGTCGGCTTCCTTCATCCATTACGCTCCTGCCTACTGCGATCATAGAAACGGGAGACCCTATGTGAGCTAAGGTGCGACATATTAAAAACCACCGTGTTTTAAAATACGCCTGACGTGCCGCATCAAGAAGCAGTGGCTTCCGGGTGGCAACGTACAGAAGAAGCCGTCACATGCGATCATCCTGATGTCCCGGGTGGACATATAAGGCAAAGTAACATACAGCGATAGAGAGCTTGAGAGGAGGTGTATCTCCATATTCTTGCAGCAAGAGTAGACAGTGACGTCAGGACAGGTGTTGAGGTGTTTGTACATGCTACACAGCACCAACCTCCGTCTCGTATCCGGGTTTTGTGAGTATTGGAGTGGTTATGGTAGCCACCATCCTCAACTAAAATAGACACTCTTCGAGTCGGCGACGGGACTTGTTGGAGCACCTGTTTAGACAACAATGGACAAGGAGCTATTGAGCACGGAACATCCCCAGCTGAGTGGATGGTATTCGAAGCTTCTAGGCCTAATACATGTGTTGAAACCGGTAATACTATCATTGCCCCAGTGTTTAAAGACTCCTCAGTCGAGAACGATAAGTATTTCCCACCATGTCTTTCTCACGCCTTTTATTACCATTCGGGGGG
Organism: Podaxis mareebaensis; assembly: GCA_018524725.1. Lineage (NCBI taxonomy): Eukaryota > Fungi > Basidiomycota > Agaricomycetes > Agaricales > Agaricaceae > Podaxis > Podaxis mareebaensis. The sequence continues at coordinate 21,706 of JAEUWP010000615.1, read as the reverse complement.
CTCATAACTAGCAGCATGCAGAGTACACCCTCCCACTTTCGTGTTTGACATGAGAGGGACCAGAAGCAAGTGGGTGGTGGTGTACGTCTCGCAGAAAACCTGTTTTCAAATGCCTAACTAAATATAGTAACGTAAGCTAGAGACTGAAGCGCTCATCACCGCGTGTCGCCACTCTCTCCAATTATGCACCAAAGTCATCATACATCTGAAGAGAGGTCAGATAAAACAACATATTACTTTTGAACCGCCAACCCGGCTTTAGTATTGGACTTTAAGGTGACAGGGAGGCTCATTCCAGTGTGACTGTGTGTTCTATGTTTGTTGGTCACGAAAGGCTGCACCGAGACTTCGGGTCATCGAGCGGGAGCATGCAAGATGGAAATAGAGTCAATACCAGTACAAGCTACCACTGTCACTCATTGATTAAGGCATGGAATCACGTAAAGAGGGATGAAACATCGTAAGTGCTCAACTCCTTCGATGGGCTCCGAATGATCCTGAAATCCTCTTGTGCATTGGTCGATTCCTGTTCCACTTGCTGAAGTTACATGGAGAATTCCCCTCCTCGAGAGGATTATGTCATGGCTGCAACATCCTGCTGGAATGCTGGTAAACTCAGAAATGGTGTGCTGGAACACCGCATTTTCGCTGAGGGTCAACTGGCTTTTACTACTAGAATTTTCCTTGGGAACCTTAAAGGTTGTGGAAATGTTTTATGCAGGGTTTGGGAATGTTGAGAACGTACCCCTGTGAACCGTTTGGGGGGCTGATGGTCACCAGTACTTCGTCAACCTTTGTCGTGTCCAAATACCAGGCAGCCTGCACGAGAAGCATTGTATACAGGTGTGGGGGTAAAGAAACTATTGCAGAATTTTAGTATCGACGGTGAGATCGGCCTTCTGAACCTCAAAGAAATTGGTCTCCCGGAATCCTCGAAGACGATCGTTACACTTGTTTCTGAGTTTCTCGCTGTTTCGCGACATAGGAAGGTCGTTTTTGAAGACACCTGACTAGCAAATAAAGCAGTTTTGCGGGAAGAGATTGGCCCAAATCTGGTACATCTTAGTTTTGGGATGACGGCAGCGGATGAGACGTGGTGAGTTAGTGCAGCCTGTTGTACAACTTCGTGGCACTGCCTGTCATCACCGAGAGCCTTTGCAGAGATTTTCACTAGGTTTCCTCCCATGCGACGGACTTAAGAGCTTATTGTCCAGCATCGACACGATCATGCTGCTTGTGCTACTTCACTTAAGAAACTGACCTACCCTTTACCTGCACAAACTACACTTCATTACATAGTATATGCTCTTTTTAATGCCAGTACTCTATCAGAAATGATAGATCTAATGGATCGCGAGGTCCGCGGAGGCCTAAGGGAGAGATGACTATAGCACTGCTTCAACTTCTGACCACCATGAGGTGGTCTCTAAATTTAGTTTTGGTAGCGTCTCTGTATGTGCGTGATCATACCATTTAGTATACTCGTCCCCACCATAGTAAGCCTCCTAAAGCGGCCAAGATAAACCGTGGAAGGAGAAGCAGATCCTGTCGTACAGTTCCCTGATCCTGTCTTCTCTTGTCCGTACTTGGGATTATAAGGGTTCTGCTTACTCATTTCTCAATTACACTGTGCCGAACGATCGCACGTCGACGGGTCTCGTGTGAGCACAATTTGGATGATAGAGGCTTCTGAAAATGCATGAAAATGGGACATAAGGAAGCTTCTGAGCTGATCTGAGCTTACCAGAAATTTGCCCTGGTTCTCGTCACCGGTCTTTTCAAATGGTTGTAGGAACAAACTACGGTTGATTTCCGAGCTGGTGGTGAATATGCCGCTGTGTCCGTTGATTACATTCATAATGGCCAAATATATGCCATTCCGTGAATTAAAACGGACCGTCAAGAAGTGTACATAGGTTTGCGACACCGTAACAGACACCTGGTGGATTCGCACTGCTACCGTACGGCTTTGGCGCCTACATCGGTTATAACCGCCTCGACCTCGTCCCCTTGTTCTTTACCCGCTAGGCGAATGCTTGCCTTCCCTTTAAATTGATATCTTCGGTCGTTTTAACGTAAGTTCACGCTTACACCGTCACTTACTTGCTTGACTACCGTTTATAAGTATTGCGGATTCTTCATAGTGATCACCATCACCGCTGCCAGGAGTGTGAGCGCACGTCAACTTAGCCTCATGGCTGCCGCGAACATCGCTCCGCCTAAAGTTGTTTTGCTCAGAGTTTTCGTATAGACCATCTTCTCTGTCCTCGTTTGGCTTGTCCAAAATCCCTCTCGGGGCAACCATGATTTCTATCAGGATTCCCGTTTCCCAAGCCTTAGTTTATTCGGGGAAGGGGAAGGAGAGGCGAGATGTATACCTCTACTGGTGTCCTCTGAATGTTCAACACCTTGTGAATTACGTTTTCGTTTGTTGAAGCGCCAAAACATATATTCTTTTCCTTCCAGGGTTGTCCAAGAGGACACGATAAGGAATAGCTACCATAACCCTCTGACCGCGGGTTTAGAGGTAATGTCCTTCCTAATTTCAGAACATTCCATCGGTTCCTCGCAATTCAATACGCAGTGTTGCCAAGTTTTAATGTAAGAGTCGGCAATGGATGGGTGAAGTCAGATGCGGTGCCTTAAGGAACGATCGGGCCGGCGGGAGAAGCTCCGAATCTTGAAATAACCTTGCGAACGGACTATAAGAATGAGGCAAACTCACATTTCAAACTCGTCCTCCCTTCCCATGCATGTCTCCTTCCGCAGGCACCCTCATCTGGATTTCATGCAGGCCGCTAATCCGCCTGTACGTTCAATGCTGCTCGAGTCTTTGACTGAAGACCCAATACCCGTTTTGCAGAGCTGCCGGAGTGGCAAGTGGATTCATCATCACAAGGGCGGACATCTTTCCTCCTGTTGCTGCTCGAGGTGCTGGGCAGATTGCCTTGAATATCACATTACCTTGCCTCCTATTCTCTAAAATTATACCCGCGTTCACAACGGATAATATCAAGGCCTTGGGTGAGCCGTAATCGCGCTTGTGGCATTGGAGGACTAATACTCATTATTAATGCATTATAGGACCTCTGGTACTTGTAGCTGTTTTATACGAGGCACTGGGTATTGCTCTAGCCTGGGTTGTAAAGCAGTTCTTTTGGGTACCACACCGATTCCGATATGGGCTTCTCATTGCTGGAGGATGGGGGAATGTGGGTGACCTAGGTGCGTTCATTTGGCTTCGTTTACTGCTATCCATTAATAGGTCATATCGTCAGCGACCGCCGTGATCTTGAGCATCACCGGGAATGCTCCTTTTCAAGGGACATCCGATCAAAATCTGTCGGTGGCGTACATTTCTGTTTTTATCCTCGTATTTATTGTGAGTTTATCTGAAGTTTCCCGGCTCATTGGCCTAACCATATCCTTCTGGAATAGATTACCCTGTTTCCCTTTGGATTCCACCGTTGGTTGGCGTGGGATTTCGTCGGTCCGGACGTAGAACCAGAGGTCGTGCAAGCCAAAATTAAGGCCCGACGCAAACGTTTCTTCCGCTTCTTGTTAAAAGAGCGCCAAGGCACATCGTTGCCCACCCTTGAAGACCCTTCACGAGACGAAGAGAAGGCCGTTAACCCTGAGATTCCTCGGTTGACCCCCAATAACTATACTTCTGTCCAAGACGACTCCGCGACCGTAGTGACGTCTCTCAATGACGCCCCCAAGCCCCTATCTAGGTCTTCTCAGGTGCTATCCCCGCAGATGGAACAGATGGAAGATAACAGTGCCGTCACGCAACAACCACTACCACCACCCCCGTCGTCTCCTACCGCTCCAGTGCAGAATTCATATTCGCATTATCCCCGTCTTCTGTATACATATTCCCGTGCTTTTATTAAAGGTTTATTCAACCCCGTATCCATCGCGATCTACATCGCATTGCCAATTTCACTTATCCCTCAACTCAAGGCTCTTTTCATTGAGGTCCCCGGCGTACATATGCCCCCCGCGCCTGATGGTCAGCCTCCGCTTGCATTTATCCAAGATATCGCTACATTCATTGGGGCGGCATCGATTCCGCTTGGATTGGTTTGTCTCGGGTCCTCGCTAGCACGATTGAACGTCCCCGTGGCCCAATGGCGGAAGCTACCTGTTGGTGCCATTTCATGGTTGGCCATTGGAAAGATGATTATCATACCCGTTCTTGGCGTCTTAATCTGCCAAGGTTTGGTCAATGCCGGGGTTCTTTTCAAAGATGATAAAGTGTTAATCTTCGTTTGCATGTGAGTCTCATCCATTAATCCAATAAGGAAAGTGCGTTTATGTGTCTATAGGTTCTTCTCCTGCCTTCCGACGGCCACAACGCAGGTATACCTCACGCAGGTATACAGTGGTACAGGAACAGCAGAACACCTCGCTGCCTTCTTAATTCCTCAATATATCCTCATGTTCATTTCTATGACCGCTCTCAACGCCTACGCCATTCACGCCATTTTCTGATGACACCTTTTAGGAAAGACTGAACGTGGTAATGTCCGAATTTATTGGTTGTGTATCTATAGTGATGCAAAGGGCTTGTCTAATATCACCACGATATAGATTTTGAACAATATATTAAGAACGTATTTATCCATTGAACTACACCGCGTGACCACCCAAGTTCGGGCTTTGATGCCAGACATACCAATAAAGGTCGGGACAGTCGAAAGAAACTCTTTTACAGATACGAAACAGGGAAGAAAAGAATCTATCAACACCATTATCTTGGAGAGTCCTCATGCGTTATTCGTCTATGAAAATTTTTCGCAATGTACGTCTGCCACCTAGCCATACAATTGATATTTACGATAATGTCGTGGCTGCGTTACAATACACGAATTGTAGTCCTCATTCTCCTAGGTCCTTACTTCCGAAGACAGCCAGGCTTGAAGACGAAGATATTCGAACCTCATGCCACATTGCTCAAAGATCTGTAACTGAGACCAAAACCGGTGGTTTGCCAGAAGGACAAACAAGGCCTCGGCTCCTCGGTTCCAGCTTTGCCTGAATTATGTTTTCCCTCTGCACGGAAGCTTGATTGAAACATTTCTAAGGAAAGGCGTGTGAGTAAGGCAAGTTCATGCGCGGAGACTCGATATACCTTAAAGATATCGTAGCTTCTCTGGTAAATTGGCAAAAACGTAGACTTGTCGAATAACCCGTAAAAGTCGACATCGGCACCGCCATGAACGTCCAGGCCAGCTACAACATCAACGCATCTGCTGGGAGACTGAGTAGTACCCGATGAGAGCGTTAACGCGGTTGTAGCGCTGGCATCTAAAAGGATGTATATAGTACTTTTCACGCGGTTTTTGAATGCTGAAATCTCGAATTCAAGCCTTGGGATCAGATGAGCCTCAATGGAAGCTCGTGCATTATATAGAGGCGGAATGAAGAGCTTGGTGCCTGCTGCTTTTGTGGTCAACTCATACAGCTTATCACAGTAGGGTTAGACGTACCACTGGAAGTAGGAGTGAAAACCCCCGTAGGAGGGTGACCTCGAGATGGGGGCCAATATATCGTGGCGGACCGTGCGGAATAGGAGAGGTCCACGGACATTTGGGCGTTGATGTCCGAAGCCGCCTTGCTCTCGGGAGTAGAGGCTCAACTTTGGCGGCCTGGCATCTATCAAAGTATAGGCGACATGGACAATGAGGTTGACGTGGATATCCCGACGTTGCCTTTGCTTGGGCTTAGACCAATGGTGGTAAAGCTATAACAACTTGAGTAGAGTGGTTGCATTTTGGATGGAGTGGGAGAAAAAAGTCAGGGAGGAACGAAAAATGCCGGATTGGAAATTGAACCATTGGGTATTGAATGCGCCAACCGACGGTATCCAACAAAGCCTTCAGTTAACCTTCATAGATTCAAGAAAAAAAGACGGACTATCTTATTAGATAAAAGCCAATGCACTTATCTGGCAGCCAACGCTATAAACTTGGACACATGAAGGTTTCCTCGGTCTTGCATATCCCAGTCCTGGGATACCCAACAATTAAAATAATATAAGATCATGTTACTGGCCCCGGTCTTCAAGCAGCAAGAGAAACTAACGCCTTCTGAGCAAAAGTGGGGCAAGTCAGAGCGCGGGCGCTCAAGTGAGTATGACGCAAACTCGATCTAATTTCCCTCTTCGTCGTAGCAGCCCCGAAACACTTCTACAGATAGGAAGTTAACAACCATCGACCTGGAGGAGACTTTCACGTACTTGGAAGATCTGGTATTTCTTGGTGAAGAGGGGGACCGAGGTAGAAGCGTCGAAGAGATCGAAAAATGCTGCATCAGCACCGGCGTTGACATCGATGCCACCATCGACACTGGCGCATCCATCAACACTGGCGCCGGCCGAAGTAGAGGCCTGGTTGTCCTCGAGGGTGGCCCCAACATTTGCTTTTCCATTGAGCGTCAGGGTAGCGGAGGCACTGCTATCTAGCTCAACGAACACCGTCGCTTCGGCACCCCCCAGAGCGGAGATGCCAAGGTCAAGTTTGGGCACGAGGTGGGCTTCGACAACCCCCTTAGAAGCGACAGATGGTGATACCGAAAGCTGGAGAGCTACACACATATTCCGCAAGATTAGAGACAAAACACTAACTCCATGAGAGGTGGATATGGACGCACGTGCATTTCCTGGTACAAAATTGCCACCTGACTCGTGGTTCTGAGAGGATGGGAAGAATAGCTTGGCACCCTTAACCGAGTAGGAGAGGTCAACCGTCATATCGACATCAATATCCAGTGTTGCTTTGGTTTGGCCCTCGATCTTGAAGCTGGGACCAACGGATAAGACACTGAAGTATTTCAGCGGGCGTCTCGATGAACGAGGTGTTTAAGGTGATCTCACCCTGGGAAGTCGAGTCCAGGTATGCCAACCTCGAATAAGCCAATCCGACCGGAATCGACGACGCCCTAATATGGAATGAGCGACTGAATTTGATTTATTACGCAGAATCATACCGTTGCGGCCCCCTTAAGTGTAACACTCCCGGTCAAGTCAGCGTCCATATTGACATAAACGCCGAAATCCGTTAGTTTAGGAGGTACAATGGTTCCAGCTGCAGCAATTCCAAGGGTAATAAGTGAGTGAGCCTTCGTGCTGGCATCGATATTGACCGAAGCGGTCACTGCAGGGATTGCTCCTGAGGCAGGGCACGAGATGGAATCGCTGAAAATAGGAAACGACTTGTCAATGTCAATGGGAGCTAGATCTTTCGTAAGATTTTCGTCAAAGGAGTTGAATTCTGGGAACGGAATTTGAGACAACTGGTACTGCAAGGCAGGAGGCTGACGCGTACTATTGAAAGAATCCTCAATGAATGAAATCAGCCCACGTCGAACGAGACGGCTTCTTCGACGAGAAGCGGGTGGAGTGACAGTAAGGTTGCCATTTTGTCCAGGGACGTTGGAACCTTCAATAGCGATACTGACATTGCCTGTCCTATCAAATGATGGGCTTATTGTCCTTCAGCCTATGATTAGTCCTGCGCCTACGTTTTAGGATCAACGGCAGCAAAGTTCGTGTCAAGGGAAAGAGCCCGGACTTTGGGAGTTCCAGCTCTTCGAACGAGCGATCTCGCAACATTGCTGGGAATCGATTGGTCTTCGTCCACCCAGGCTTTCGCAACGCGTGCAAACGGCATCGCTCCGCACTGCATAATAACGTCAGTTGTCGTGGGACGACGCGAAAGAACAAAGTGGAACACACATTCTCAGGAAGGCGAACGATCTTGCCGACAGCCCCGCCGTTTTGATAAAGATGACCACACCCAGAGGTAGCCGTATCATCACTGGAACAAACAAGTCGAATATCTTGAGTCATAGCGTTCGCATCGCATCCCAAGATGACCCAGCCAGCTGCCTTGGTGATGTCCGTAATCGCATCCGGAGAGCCCCACTTTGCAACGCCCAGGTTAAAACTCGTGAAATGAAGTCGAGGAAGGTGACTTACGATTTTAACTGAGCCGGACGACTGGGAGGTGACAGGCAAATCATAAGAACATTCGCCCCCGAAACAAGGGACAGACCAGTCATTCAACGCGCGCGCAGAAGTAATAAGGAAAGAGAAGCCAACAGCAATGGAAAAGTGTAACATGGCTTGAAATTAAAAGCGAAACAGAAACAGAATGAGGCCAACCAGGGCAAAGAATGAAACCGAAAGAGAGGCCGGAAAAAGATGCCGGGCGGCAAGGGTGAGAGGGAGAGGGTGTTTTGCTTGGAAGAAGACATATATACTTCAACATTGTATTATTGACGACCAATGGGGAGAAAGAATTGATGGACAATGGGCTTCCAACAACATCTCGCTGGTCCCAGTATGTTACGACAGTGTATGCAAGCCAACGATGGAGGTTGCTATGAGAGGTGCTCGAGTGCTAGACGAAGGAAATCAGCCAATGTGGTGTTAAGTTAGAACATGTGGAATCATAATACATACTGGCATTCATCGTCTCATAGCTACAATTCAAGACCTTGTTACCAACTGTCCATGTCAGTCTCCAGGCTCTATCGCTGTGTCGCAAGTCTATCAAAGGAAAACCAAGGGAAACCGGGGTGGCCCTCAGTCCATGGCTCGAGAAATCGCCCCCTGAGGTGGGTCAACAAATAATTTGAGCAGAGGTCTTGCATGGGTCGAATGCACAGTAATTGCAACCGTTCATGAGGAAGCGGGAGGATAGTGACAGTTTTGAATCAAAACGTGTGAAAGGGTTTGGCATCCTTCCAGAAAAGGAATCTCCAAGACAACGTTGAACGCCGCGGTAGGTATCACACTGCCCTGGCTAAATCCCGGCCAGGCATTGATAGGTATATGTTGCCCATATCCGCCCAGGAAAACCTTCTATAATTTCGGGTAAGGGCAGACTAAGCACGAGACGCCGATATACATGATCTGTAGCTCATTCGCTTGCTCCCCCAGCCCCACTACGTGTCCTTGACAAGCTGCTTCGACAAACATGACGGTGATAAGCAATCCGGATGAACGCCTACCGCTTATTGTTCAACATTCAACTGCTGGTCCATTAATTGGTGCCGCTAGTATATTCTTGAGTATCTTCACAACTCTCCTGAAGCGTGGGCGCAGATCTGGTGAGGAGCTCCAGCAGGCCTCGATGGTTGGAAGAACGCCCAATTTCGACGCATGATCTCGAGTGAAGTCGGGACGTAAATTGCCCTCTATTGGAGAACTTCGAACAAATAACCCAAATGTAACAATATGCGACTCACCCAGAACACCACGACGGATGTCTTCGTCGCTCCAGCAAGCCCATGGAATTTCCCCAGAGTTAAGGACCTCCGTGCAAAAGATGGCATACGCGTATATATCAACCGATTCTCTCAACGTGGACTTTCCCCTCAACACTTCAGGAGCTTGCCATCGAACGCCGTCTGTCAAAGAATTTTCAGCTGAGATTAGTTTAGATCATAGGGCAAATATGTAAACGTGCAATATATATCTCCACTGTCGTTTCGTTGGGGCTTTCTGAGATCCTCACTGTACTTGAAATCCGAAATCAGGCAATTTAAATGGCCGTCTACCAACACGTTTGACGCCTGCCGAAGTCAGCACTCACCCTGCTTTTCATCGAATGTAAGATCGTACCTTGAGGTTACCATGCAGAATCTGTTGAGAGTGAAGATATTCCATGCCCTTTGCGACATCAAAGAAAACTCTCCGCTCGTCTAGCCTCTCTGATCGGCCCGGTATTCCGTAGTAGTTCCATTGCATCTGCCTCAGATACGACGAGATGTTACCGTGAGGTAGGAAAGGACTGATCACAAATTCCACCCTCGTACCCTCGGTGGCTCCTGAAGCTGTTCCCCTATTCTTGAACTCCAGGACGTTGGGATGTTCAAGCTTCTTCCAAATCTCGATCTCGTTCTTTACAAATCCCCTGACTTTGCCCGCAGTTTTAGGACCGCTTGGACCGACACGAACATATATCTTGACAGCGACTACCTCCCTATTCCACACAGCCTTGTATACCGACGAAATGGGCCCATACCCAACAACATGTATGAGGAGGATATCTGAGCTATTTTAAAATGTGACATCCGTTGACTAAATTGAAACTGGGAGGCAACTCACAAGGGTACTTCGACTTCTTTCGGATACGTTTCAGCCTCATGGTATGAGCCGTGTAAGGACGAGGTTTTCACGACTGGCAGTGACTTGCTTTTTGGCATCTTTCTGGTACGACATTTTAATTCTTTGATATCTTTCTCCCTGTCTCGGCGATTCTGCTCCGCTTGAAGTCGGAAAATTGCGTCACGTAAGTCCTCCGGAGACATGTCTTGAACATCAAACGAATCGAGGCTATGTGAATGGCTTCTCGTCCTTAAAGTTGGACTCGGCGTGCCGCTAGGCGAGTTTCCCATGCTAGGATCTTGGTGTACACCAAGTGGGAGTGGTATCGTGGATGTACTAGGTGTGCGCATTGCCCAAATAGAATTGAGTATGCAAAGAAGTATAGATGTCTGTTATGTCGCGTTGTTCGTGCGTCTTGAAATGCCAAGAGGATGCACATACAGAGGACTTACCGAGAATGTAGAGAAACAGTCATCCAGAGCTTTATGACAATCGTCTATTTCACTGAGGATTTCCTCGCTGAGCCTCCAGCGTTCGAACAAATTATGCTGTTGGAGTTTCCGCACGACATCCAGGATTCTAGTGAATGCGCTGAACGACTGTAGTCAATATGATTTTACCTGGGCATGACAGAAGAATGCTCACTGGTCTAATCGTTCACATGGAATCTGTATCTGCTTCTTTGTTGCAGCACTTAGTTCACGTTCCATGTCCTCGTAAAGTGCATTCAGAATCATCGCGCAGCGACGAACAAGCGTTAGGCACTCTTCTTGGTTGGTCTATCGTCCGGCTAGTAGGTGCACCAAACTCCAACAACTTCGTAGGCAACTCACTTTGACTTTTTCGACTGTCTCCCATATGTTCAGCAAAAGCCTTGTGATGCCGTCAAGCCCATACGGGAGAACTCCGTCCAGTATCCGGAGGGCATTATGTGTGACATCGAAAGCTCCTTTTGATATTTTTCTGACAGTATCAAGGACACACTACAAATAGATTAAATCATCTGTCTCATTGCGAAAATCTCACCACGTACAGTTCGTGTTGATTCGACTTTTTTAATTCTATGTTTGGATGTGTCCGGGACACTACTAATGGACACAGCCGATGCAGAATCCCGAATCGTAGAAGGTCTCTTTGAATACACCTGTGGAGACTCCACACTTTCGGTAATCTCGTCAACCTGCCTTAAGGAAGACAACAGCGAAGACTCTGAGGATAAACTAAAGCAAGGGTAGAGTGTACTTTGAACGTTGGAGTTGGATTAAAACACACCTCGGATCTTCCTCATCTCCGCTCAAAGGTGGCAGATCATTGTTTTCGTTTTCGCTTTCCTTAAAGTTGACTTTCTGATTGAAGCGACCCATCACCGATTTTGAGAGCCCCTTGAGACTCCGTACCGGGCCGCTTTTGAGAGCGCTCGGAACCTGCAACAGTAGGCTATCGTTGGGGAGTGACTGCGATGATTGTGACATGGCGCCCGAGGAGGGTGCCTCTAGCGATTCTTGGTCGTGAAGCGACATCGCAAAATGGAGAGCAAAGGGGAAGATGGTATCAAGGGTTCTCTTGGACCGGTTATATGAGTCTTTCTGTGAACGTAAGGGAGCCCCATGATCTCTTGTTAACGCTCTTAATGGCTTGGGAATGCCTCTTGGTGTGGCGACTTCCACGGAGACCTGACGACAGCTACCCTTATAATAAATGTGCCACACTCTCCACCACTATCCAGACGCCCTCTACTCTCCACTCTACTCCACTCATCTTCCATTCATTAATCAACACACCGGTCCGACGGCAGCAGCGCTATAGGCTAGGAAGAGATAAAATATTAACCTAAGCACTATTACGAGCTGGCGTGACAAGGTAATGGCAAGTAGCTAGCCAAAGGATCAACACTCAACGTATTTACAACCAGGCTGTCAGTTGATATCACTATATATTTTCTTGAGAGTTTTCACAATCCTCCTAAAGCGTGGACGTAGGTCAGGCGATGAATGCCAACAGTCTTCAATAATCGGAAGAATTCCCAACTTCGATGCATTTTCCTGAGAGAAATCGGGCCGCAAATTGTACTCTGTTGCACACGTTCAATCAATGACTCAGCCAATCGTGTGATATCAAACTCACCCAAAATACCACGACGGATCTCCTCGTCACTCCAGTAGGGCCATGGAATCTCCCCAGAATTGATAACTTCCGTGCAAAACACAGCATACGCATATATATCAACCGATTCCCTCAATGTGGACCTGTCCCTCAGTACTTCAGGAGCCTGCCAACGAATACCATCTATGAAAAGTTCAGCCCAAGGCCAATTGCTATCACTAAGGGATCGTGGTGACATACAGTACACACTTCCACTGTCCTTTCGTTGATTCTTAAGATCTTCGCTGTACTTGAAATCCGAAATCAGGCAATTTAAATGGCTGTCTATCAACACGTTCGATGCCTGCTGAAGTCAGCTTTCATCCTACTATTCATTGAACATGGGATCGTACCTTGAGGTTACCATGCAGGATCCGTTGAGAATGAAGGTATTCCATACCCTTTGCAACATCAAAGAACATCCTCCGCTCGTCTAGCCTCTCTGGTCTGCCCGGTATTCCATGATAGTTCCATCGCATCTGCCTTAGATACGAGGAAACACTACCATGAGGTAGGAAAGGGCTGATCACAAACTCCGCCCTCGTACCCTCTGTGGTTTCCGGAGCCACTCCCATATTCCTAAACCTCAGAACGTTAGGATGCTCGAGTTTCCGCCAAATCTCGATCTCGTTCTTTATAAAATCCTGGGATTTGCTTGCGGGTTGTGCTCCAGTGGGGCCTATTCCAGCATAAATCTTGACAGCGACTACCTCTCCCTTCCATACAGCCTTGTATACTCGTGAAACAGGGCCATGGCCAACGACATGCATGAGGAGGATATCCGAACTACAACAAAATGTGTCACCGCTTGGCTATTTTGGGAAACACAGAGGTAACTCACAAAGGCACTGATACTTCCTTCGAATAAGATTCAGCCTTAGGATGTGAACGATGCGAAAGCTCGGATTCTGCCACCGACATTGATTTGCTCCTTGAGGCCTTCCTGGCGCGGCGCTTTAATTCTTGGACATCTCTCTCCCTATCTCTACGATTCTGTTCTGCCTGAAGTCGAAGAATCACCTCACGCAAGTCTTCCGCAGACCAGCTTTGAACACCGGTCGAAGAGTTGAGGCTAGATGAATGCCTTTTAATGCCTTCTGGACTCAGCAGGCTATTAAGCGAGCTGCTCATGTCGGCCTCCTCTTGTGCGTCTCGTGGGAGTGGTTTCGTTGATGGACTTGGAGTCCGCATTTCATGGACATAATTGTATATACAAAGGAGTATAGCTCTCTGTTAAATCGTGTTGAATGCACTCAGGAACACCAAAACAAGTGACTGCGGACAACCTACCGAGAAGTTATGCAAGCAGTCATCCAGGGCCTGGTGGCAAGCGTCAATTTCGCTGAGGATTTCCTCATTGTGCCCCAAACGTTCGTGCCAGGCATACTCTGAAAGCTTTCGAGCGACGTCAAAAACTTTGGTGAACGCACTGCACAAATATAGTAAGTATGATTATGATAAGTACTTAGGGCGAGTACCCACTAATCTAAACGGTCGCGCGGGATTTGTAACTGATCTCTTGCTGCAGGAGTAAGTTCACGCTCCATGTCCTCGTATAGTGCATTGAGAATCGTAGCGCAACGACGAGCAAGTGTTAAACATTCTTCTTTATTGGTCTACCACCAGTTGGTCAATGCGCTAATGACAAATCTGTAAAACTCACTTTGACTTTCTCAACTGCTTCCCATATGTTCAGCAACAGCCTCGTGACGCCATCAAGCCCGTATGGGAGAACTCCATCTAGGAGTTGTAGGACACCATGCGTCGTAACAAGCGCCCCTTTCGCTATTTTCTTGACAGTGTCAAGGACGAACTATAAATGGATTGAGATGCCAGCTCTATTAGTAAAAGGATACCACGCACAGCTCGTGTCGACTGGACTTTGTTGAACATATGGCTTGACCTGCTACCCGAAGCATGTCTCCCAGTGAGAGAGAAATCTGCCGAATCGGCATCGGAAGTCACGGAGGGAGGTCCACTCAAAACTATCGGATGAGGCCTCGGGCTCTGGGTAATCATGTCTGCCTGCCTCAAGGAAGGCAATATAGACGCTGGTGATGAGCTGGACAGCGTGAATTATGCCATGAGACGCGCGCACTAGTCCTTCTGGGTCAGATTGAGGCGAACCTCACACCATCCCCATCTTCATCTGGTAGCACGTTTTCGTTTTCATTGAATAAAGCTGATAGCTTCCTTGGTTGGGCCTTTGGGCTGAAGTGATTCTTCATAGATTTTCCCAACTCCTTGAAAGACCACGCGGGGCTGCTCTTGGTTGATTCTGATAACCCCAACAATAGGCTGTCTTTGGGGGGCGATTGTGGTGATTGCGGAGCAAAATCCGAGTTTTGGAAATCTGAAGGTTCGGGGCCTGGGAGGGACATTGTAGTATGAAGAACGGGGAGGATGGTGGGCAACGTTCTCTGGAAACGATCATAATGTAGACCTTTTTCATCAAAGAAGCCTGCAAGTCATCATGAATACTGTTAACCATCTACGGTCGCTTGCGAATGCATATGAGAGTGGTAGGTCTGCGTTCCCATCCATTATGAAGCTATTTTTAGCGACATAAAAGCAACAACTTACACAGTCGTTGTCACGTTTCCAATAAGGATCGTGAAAAAATATCTTCGGTGTCAGTGTTCAAGCTTGAATCTTCGTGTCAAGGGAGCTCCGAGGGCAAGTTTGATACCCCTCCCAGTACAATTAACGCGGCGGAGCTCAGACGGACTGGTTTCGCCCAAGAGGTCACAGCACGTGCCCCAGTCACATCCGTGTGATGACCTCCGCCTTCTTGTCTGACCTCCATAGGATGGTTCGAAGCAGATATGGCATGACTAAAATTCCCGTATGCGCGCTCGAAATATCTGTGCTGTCAGATTGTCCTAGGCGCCGGGATGTAGAACAGAAGCTTGAGAGTGGGAGTGGAGATGTTCAGATGCCTCAGGACGTTGGCATATGGGAAGGCCACTGGCTGCCCAATCCCTGACCCGGTTCACGACTAGAGCTCTAAAAGTTTTACTGCTTTTGTACTTAATAAATTGATACTGTCTGTCGGATGGTAAGTTGAGCAGGACTCCCTCCCTATTTCTGTTGTGACAGTGAAGACGTACATTGGTGTTTTGCCTGCTTTATTGGTCCCTGTCTCTTGGAGCCAGTATCACGTGGAGAAAGTTTGAAGTGTGGAAATTGAATAACTTATGATCGAAAGTTTTGCTTGGACCAAGATTGTCGCCTTGCTAGAAAATTCCTCGCAAGGAGCGTAAAGGGCTGTGCAGTGTGATCGAGACGGAGCACCTGAACACAATTAAAGCTGTAATGTATGTGCACATGATCGACAATAGCCCAAATGCCCACGTAGATTCCCCAGATGCTTAAACTTGTGGCGACGATTCTCACTGATTGCTCCATCAGCGCACATAGTTCTCAACTAGAACCTTCATTCAACCATGTTTGGTAATATACACCACTTCAATCGACGCTAAGCCAATCAGAAGTGCTGAAAGGTGCGAGGTTGCAAGAATCTCGATAAAAGGGGAAGCCCATGTGAACGTTCGGAAAAGGACGTCAATGCAGCGCTGACCACGGTTTGTCATCATATCTTGGATGAAAGAAGTTCCGCAGAACGATCGGTGTGCTTTAGGTGGCCCAGCTGACTCTAGCGGGTATATAAACGTTAGGCGACAGCGTCGGGCTTGGGAACTTTAACAAATACCCTTGATTCGCCATGCCTTCGACATTCTCATACAACTGGGACACGCCTGTATACAAGGGTTCAACATCTTTCAGTACTGGTCTCTTTATCAACGGCGAGTTTGTTGACGGCGTCAACAAAACCACTATTGAGTACGTTCATTCCCCTGATCGAGTTATGGGAGGGGACTCATCCATCTTATCTTTTGATCAGCGTCATCAATCCGAGTACGTGATAACGATCAGGAAATTGCTTACGTCGTGTCTCTTTTCACTCACACTCTGGACAACCAGCCAACGGCAAACTCATTACGAAAGTTTCTGAGGCAACGGCTGGTGATATTGACCTTGCCGTCGACGCAGCTCACAAGGCGTTTGAGACCACATGGGGATTGAATTGCCCCGGATCGAAACGAGGCGACCTTTTGAACAAGCTCGCCCAGCTGATGACAGAGCATGCAGATGAACTCGCAGCCCTCGAGGCCCTCGACAACGGCAAGACATTCGGTTGGGCGAGAAATGTTGACGTCAACTTTTCGATCGAAACCATCAAGCACTACGCTGGTTGGGCGGACAAGGTTTTCGGACAGGTAATAGAGACAGACGAAAGGAAGCTGACATACTCTCGGCACGAGCCTATTGGCGTCGTTGGCCAGATTATTCCCTGGAACTTCCCTCGTACGCCAGCCTACTTCTTGTTTAATCTCCTCTACTCATGTGACAATAGTTCTCATGCTTGCATGGAAACTCGGACCTGCTCTTGCCACCGGAAACTGCGTCATTCTAAAGCCCTCGGAGTTCACTCCCCTAACTGCCATCCGTATCTGTGGCCTTGTCAAAGAGGCCGGTTTCCCTCCGGGATCTGTGAACATTGTTACAGGATATGGAAACAGTGCTGGAAATGCCATCAGCTCGCACATGAAGATTGACAAGGTGCGTCCCAGTGATCTCTATCTTTGTACGAGTAACTTTTGACCACTTGCTCAGGTCGCCTTCACTGGAAGCACGCTTGTTGGGCGCAAGGTTATGGAGGCGGCTGCTAAGAGTAACCTTAAAAACGTCACCCTTGAACTTGGTGGCAAGTCACCGAACATCATCTTCGATGACGCAGATCTCGAACAGGCCGTAAACTGGGCGGCGCACGGTCTCTTGTAAGCGTCTCATGCTTTCACTCTTTGCCTCATTCTCATGAAATCATAGCTGGAATCATGGCCAGGCATGCTGCGCTGGTACACGCATCTTCGTTCAGGAAGGCATCTACGACGCATTCCTGGCGAAACTCACTGAGAAGGCCAAATCTCTCAAGTTGGGAGATCCGTTCGGCCAAGGAGTCGATCAAGGCCCTCAAGTATCACAGATTCAATTCGATGTATGCCCACGCCATCAACTTTCCTGAGCCTAACTCATTGATTCGTCTTCTAGCGCATCATGTCCTACATCGACTCTGGTAAGAGCGATGGTGCCACTGTTCATCTCGGCGGCGATCGTTTTGGCAACGAGGGATACTTCATTAATCCCACACTCTTCACTGACGTCAAGCCGGACATGAAAATCGTCAAGGAGGAGATCTTTGGTCCCGTAGGCGTCATTATCAAATTCAAGGATCCAGCAGGTACGATTTCAGGATTACTCGAGGATTGAATCGTGGTTTAAATTGTGACCTTTGCAGAGGCCATCAAACAAGCGAACGACACTACATACGGTCTCGCAGGTGCCGTTTTCAGCAAAAATATTAACACAGCCCTCGAGGCGGCGCACAAGCTTCAAGCGGGTACCGCCTGGGTATGATCTCTGATTTATCTATTGCTTACAGCCTTTGATTGATGCTCCGACTCAGGTCAACTGTGCAAACCAATTGCACGCCAACGTGCCATTCGGCGGTTTCAAACAGTCCGGTATCGGTCGTGAGCTTGGAGAATACGCCCTGTCGAAGTACGCTATCGGATAATTATGTGTGCGATCGATACTGACGAGTCTTTCTAGCTATACCAATGTCAAGGCTGTCCACGTCAACCTCGGATGGCAGATGTAAAATGTTAGCATTTCTGTCGGGAAAGGACTTATCTGTACCGTTGATTTGTATCTATGGCCTTCTGAGACGCTGTATTTCTTCGTCAATCTCAATTGTTGGAATCCAGGCACTACCAACCGGAAGGAACTGGGCAGACGAGAACCTTGGACAGACGAGGACGCACGTCGAGAAGACGGCCAGGGCATCTGAGCGGTGGGCCCAGCGAATCGCCGTTTGAGCTTCAATTCCGTAGCGGAATATCTACTATGTACGAGAAGATCAGACATATCCTTAAGGAAGCCTTCCTCCACTGGGAATCCATCGATAAGCACCATACGGGACGAGTATAGCAAACAGCTAATATATGTACAGAGTTGCAAGGAGGTACTAAAATAGCCCGTTCTTCGCTCTTTCGCTTTACAATTTCTCTCCAATATTGACGTGAACTGCCTTCACTTGGGTGTATCTGTAAACAATGGCATCTTAATCATACAAGTCAGAGCAGAAGAGAAATCAAGACCAACGTCTCAAGTGCGATTTCACCCATTTCTCTTCCTAGGCCAGATTGCTTGTACCCACCGAAGGGTACACTGATCTCGACCGACTGCGCACAGTTGACCTATTCGAAAGATGTTATTTCCTCCTTCGGCTCGTAACCACGATCAAACTTACATAGACGCTACCGGCCTCCAACGCATGTGCCATTCGAATCGCACGGCCCGAGTTCTCAGTGAGGATGTTCGCTGCAAGCCCATATGTCGTATTGTTTGCGAGTTCGATCACCTCTGATGGAAGAAGGCATAAATAGCGTATCTTAAGACCATTGTTCAAGTTATACTCGCCTTCTTCTGTCTTGAATTTGACTACTGAGCAAACCGGACCAAAGATTTCCTCTTGCATGATCTTCATATTCGGCTTCGCGTCTACAAAAATCGTCGGCTTGATGAAATAACCTTGTTCACCGTATCTTTCTCCTCCAATGTGAACTTTGGCGCCTTCGGTCTTCCCGGACGAAATGTAACCCATCACACGCTATGAATAGAAGTATGAGGATGCGCTAACTCTAGGAGAGGAAAGGTACTAACATCGTATTGCACCTGGGATACCTGGGGACCGTGTTGCACCCCTTCGTCGAAAGGGCCACCGGTCGCTTTAGTGAGCCCTTCTGCAACCATGGTGAAGCCTTGCAAGAACTTGTCGTATACCCCTTCTTGAACGAAGATACGCGAACCAGCCGTGCAAGCCTGGCCTAATGAACACCTTGGCGTTAAAATCAAACATCTCATAACTAGGACAACCTACCCATATTGAAGCTAGGTGATACATTAACGTGAGTGTGTTGTCGCATCAAACGTGGTATGTACTCACAAAATGCCGCGTGCAGCCCATTTGATGGCCTGATCCACGTCTACGTCGTCGAAGATGATGGTAGGGCTTTTTCCGCCCAACTCAAGCGTAACTGCCTTCAGGTTTGAATCGGCCGCGGCTTTAAGAATTTTTCGTCCAACGAGAGTGCTGCCCGTAAAGGTGACTTTCTCAATCGAGGGGTGGGAAGAAATGGCGGAGCCAGCGGTATTCCCTAGGTTGCACAGAGGTCAGGCGACATAGCGGTTTGCCTTCAGAGAGGTACATACCATATCCAGTGACGATGTTAACAACACCAGGAGGGAATCCAGCTTCGTTGAGTAGGTTGGCAAGATAGAGAGTGGTAAGAGGTGTGACTTCTGATGGCTGCGCTCATTTAATTCATGGTCACGAAAGGGTCTTGAAGGCGAGTACCTTTAGCACCACGACATTTCCCGTGGCCAGAGCTGGCCCTAGTTTTGCGATCGCCATCATCTGTGCAACTACTGAGCACTATAACGAGCCCTAAACTCGTGAAGCGACGTACAAGTGGGAAGTTCCATGAAACAATTGCTCCCTTGAGAACTGAAGTCGACAATGATTTGCAACAGAAGACGACCCAAAACGCACCACAACTCCCCAAGGTTCATGCCTTGTATATGCCAACTTCTTTTCATTCGTCTAACCAATGCCTATTAGACCTGCGCACGCACATGGGCATCAACAGTAGTACCTACCTCAATGGTCTTTCCCTGGATTTTGTCTGCCCACCCAGCAAAATATCTAATGGTGGTTATTGACACCGCGACGTCAACATGCCGAGCAATATGGAAGTGTTTTCCTGAGACATCCATTACCCATTACTACTGCCATTCCACTTACATGGCGCTGCGCACGCACCGACATTCAAGGCTTCGAGGGCACCCAATTCGTCTTGATACTTCTCCATCAAATCCGCGAGCTTGCCAAGCAACCTTCCGCGTTCAACTCCTGGTACCCTTAGACCCCATGCTGTCTTGTATGCCTGCATATCCCTATGTCAGCGGACTAGCTTCGTCAGAAAAGTCTAATGCAAACCTTTCTGGCAGCTTGTACAGCGGCATCGATGTCCTTGGCACCTCCGCCCGCTATAGTAGTGATAACATTTCCGCTCGCTGAAGTCCGCACAAGGATCGTTAGCCGGACGGTTCTGCTTGGGAGGTGGTATGCTTACCTGGGTCAACAACACTATGGTTGTATAGTATCAAAATGACTGCTGAGGGGCAAGATGGCGACTTACTCAATCGCATCACCTCCTTCAGTGGGATTGACCCATTTCCCGTTGATGAACAAGCTACGAGTATTTTATTAGGACCGATGCATCCTTGTGAAGATACCGAGAATACTTTACTCTGTGTTGACTGTCACACTGCCCTTGTAAACTGGGGTATCGAACTTGTGAGTATAAGTTGCCACCATGATTCTGTAGCACTCGAAAGAAGAAATAGAGGCAAGGATTGGGCCGCTTTACACCTCAATGCAATTTATACGCGCAGGTCTTACAGTTCCAACTCTACGTACCAAATGCATTACTTCTAATTTTGCAACTGGCCTGACGCATTCTCCGACTGGGCAGGTAGAGCGCCACCTTCGGGACTTTGTCCACCAGATGGGTCGACTGGCTGACGTAGCTATTGGTTCCATAACCCAATGCCCGCAGGGCCCACACTTACAAAGCATCGGTGGTGATATGAAACGTACTATGCATCTCCATCGCTCCAGGAAAGTACACCCTTTCGTCAGTATGACCTTGATCGAAACTTGCAAAGTTGCGATGATAGCAGCCCCTATCTCATTTCGGCGCATGCGCTGAATCGTAACTTTCTCCATCCCGATCCCAGATCTTCTTAAAAAACGCACAGGAACGCTGAAACATGCGCCACAAAATCCCTTTACGATAATCGCTCTCTCCAGACATCGTGTTTCCCTGGTCTGCAGAGCTGAAAGAGAGATCATACCCGGTCATACTCAGCATTGGTGCAAAGATCCTTCGAGGACAAGCTTTGACTTCCGCCTCGATGACTATGCACGGCAGGCGTACTACTGTTTTAGTGCTTTATGCAGCTCTCAGGCCTTAAGCCTCAGGTGTGATGGCCATGCATATCAAAGGCCGGTAGCACCTCAAGATCCCGAGCACTGGCCGTTAGCCATCAGGTACGAGGAGACGGATTAGGGGAACCATGAAGGGAGCATGAAGAATTTCTCTTGAAAGGCTCGCGTGAGCCTTGAAATCATACAGGAAGCATAATCACGTCAAACGATTACTCGATGAGCGTGGAAGTACATCAGTAAAAAGGCTCAGACCTGTCAAGGTCATACAAGTCAGGATAAGGACTACAAGTTATGTCTAAGCACTACCA
>JAEUWP010000289.1:0-22872 GCA_018524725.1 Podaxis mareebaensis | reverse complement strand
ATTTAGTAAATATACCAATAAATATTTATTGAGGACTAAATCATGTTCGTGCCAACGGCACGGGTACATAAACTCGTAACATAGAACCGCACAGGATGCGCATCAACGATAACGACTCGGATCGGTTATTGGACCTCTACAACCTCGAAACCGCATCAAAGAAATGATCACAGTGTCACTCAGACGTAGATAAGTATAGTGAAACGATCAGGCGATATCCTTCTCCTTGAGGCTTTGGTTGCTCATGTTCGTAACCTTGCTCTTCATGGTCAAGGTAGGACCTGTGTCGGCGGACTGGAAGGCCGTGTTGCTTGAGTTGTGGAAGCGGACATCAGTTCCGGTTTGGAACTTTGCAAGAGATGAGGATGACCAAGCACGTCCTTGGAGCACGCGCAAGATGATTAACAAGGGAGCAATTGACTGTTCACAAGTTCGGTAAGCTTCTTACGTTGCTAGGTTCTATGGGCGCACCTGGGTCTGTCCCAACACAGGCAATGCAAGGTTTTGAATTGGGCTGTTGACAGCGTAGCTCACTAGGAAAATCAAGCCGTTGGCAGTATAGAGCGCTGCGGATTCCACCATCATTGAAGTGACGGAGATATACTCGGAGCCAGATCCCGCCATTACTTTGCGCATCTGGTATCTCATGTAGAGGAGTCGAGTTGCGATACATCCTGTGATGATGACGTTCAATGCAATGGAAATGGCCCAGTACGGAATAGCGAGGTTGATGCTGATTGTAGACCAGAGGGTAATTCCGGGAACGCAAAGCATGACGATGAGGATGAGCGAAAGGGCTGTAGAATTTAGAGGT
This sequence comes from Podaxis mareebaensis, assembly GCA_018524725.1. Taxonomy (NCBI): domain Eukaryota; kingdom Fungi; phylum Basidiomycota; class Agaricomycetes; order Agaricales; family Agaricaceae; genus Podaxis; species Podaxis mareebaensis. The sequence continues at coordinate 22,058 of JAEUWP010000289.1, read as the reverse complement.
TACCTTGGAGACGAGGGGACCGACGAGATGACTGGACGCACCGACTGAGGCAAGAAACATAAGACAAGGCAGAATGACCAAATACCAGCCATTGCGAGAGAAAAACATCCAGAAGCGATAGAGCTGAAACGGTATCATGTCAGGTCGCGCTGATAAAAATAAGAAAACACCTCCATACCAGTAATCCATCTTGGAACCAGGTGTTAATAATATAAACCACGTTACAAGTAAGCCCCACAGGTCCGCCGCCGGTAGCGAAGAATGCATTTGGACCTCCAGGATAGTTGCGGTTATCCACGAAGGTCAGTTCGCCAACCTTGATATTTGTGCCGTTGCCAACATTGCCCATGATGAACAGCAATGAAATGTAGAGCATGAGAAAATAATCGCCTCGACTCTTCCTCTTCTGGAGCAGGAGGTGGAAACACCAGATGAACAGAGTGAGATGAACACCTTCACAGATCGGGCGGGTTGTTGATCAGTCACCAACTCCGAACAAGTATCGCGAGTGATGCTCACCATAAGCAATGGCACCAAGGAAAAGGCCATCGATGATGGTGCGCTCATTGTAGAGCTCGAAAGGCGACTCGCCAGGGGGTGCGTTGGGATTGCTCATGGTGGAAGAGATTCAAACCTGGTCCATGGTCACACCTGTGGGCAAACGACACCTAACTTCGGTCGGAATTTTCATTTTCATGCGCCAGGTGGGGAAGGGTGGGGATTGAGCTATGTTTAGATGTAGGTGCACATGGCGAGGCCGTCAAAGCGGATTTCTCAGCCGGACGACGTGCCGTTAACGTGACGACGCACGAACTGAATGATACTGTGACATTCATCAGTTCGAAAGAATACCCGACCCTGGCCTAGATCACCCCAAAGCCTCGGCTGGGCAAGGATCAGCATGGATCAACCTGTCCAACCCGTCGACGAGGTACGCGTGCTAAACGAGTGCTAAAAACGTCAAGTAGGAGCGCAAAATGATGAAGATTGGTTTGTCCATGGAAGTCAGAAGGTCAATCAAGTTTGATCAAGGCTGACCCTCTACTCAGGTCACAGGATACATCCGGGGGAAATTGACGTCCTGCCCATCAGGCCGCCTGAGAATGGGACGCCAGAAAACAATAACTGGCAGTTGAACGCATCAAATTAGGCGCTATGCGATGCCTATACGGTGTGGAGTGCCCAGGCGAATGTCATCAAAGCAATGGTTACCCCTAGACACGCTCTCTTACAATGATTATCACTCACCCTTCAGCAAGGGCGAGATCTCGCTGTGTTGGTGATCTGTGGTGGAGTCAGAAGGAGTGTTGGGGTACTACCTCAAATGAGGTTAGAAAGTATGGGAGGCTGGACAATACCAGGGCTGGGGGTTTGAACGGACAACATGGCGACGAATATCTAGCCTTTGGCTTTAATAATAATCACGATAACCTTGATCTTAAATTCCATATATGCTGTGTTAACTTCCATCCATGTCGACTTCACAGGCGCGTAACGAGAAGTTCCCTGGGAGCCACAGCCTGTTTCGACTTCTATGTATTTCTGGAAGACTAGAAGGATCCATATACCTTTTGAGCTGCATCTCTGACCCTGCTGTAGGATAGAATGGGGTTCTTTCCCCATCTGACGCACAGCCGTGCATCTTAGCAGCACGAGCCAGAACGTCGACTCTGGAATTAGTTTCATGGAAACAGAAGGCAATAGGTGACTCCATAATGCAGAAGCACTGCATAAAAGGTGACTTGAGCACCTTTATGCCATGGGCGCGACGTTTGCCAAGATAAAGGCAGAACAAAAAACCCACATATAACATCAGATCCCACTGCATCATTCCTGCAAATGATTAGAACCGGTATCCTCGAAATGTAGCAGAAACGAACAACACCACTCAATATGAAACAGCATCTCTGCGGACATACATCTTCCGGACATCAAGCCCATGAGACCCGCCATAGAAGATCCCTCAATATAAAAGGATGGGTGAAGCTTCGCCTGCCCTCTCCAGTCTTCCAGGATCCTGCCATCCTACTCATTCTCACTATGCGTTCAACATTTGCCTTCGTTGCCTTTGCCCTCTTTTCAGTTGTTTCCTCTGCTCCAGTTGCTGATACTTTAGAGCCTTGTGAGTGAACCTATTTCGTCAACTCGAACAGTAGGCTCACATCAAGTTTCGTACTAAGTGAACTTTGCTATCGTTGGAAATCCGACACCTGATACCCCGTCCGCCCAAGGTATCCACCCTCGTAAGTCATGATCCTTAGAATGCCCGCGCAGCTGGTTCTGACACCCATACAGGGGTACCTGAGAGCTCTAACTTCAGAATCTCAGGAAATCCGACGGGCGACTCTGAACGGACTGATCAAGCTCGACGTGAGTTTTCTATCCGTGAACTAGCTTGATTTGGCTGCTTAAACTGGACACTATCGCGATAGGTAGCAATTTTGCTATAATTGGGAATCCAACGCCAGATTCGTCCGATGACAAGTAACTGAAAGATCGACAACCGACCGTTATTTCTTCCGGTTTTCTTTCCGGCCTCTATGCCGTTTCACAATTCTGAGTAGTGGGCCTATTAGTGCTATCTATAATTTTGTATCATGTGCATGTAGACCATAATTTATGACCAATACCCCTAGAGGGTGTCCTTCTCCCGCGAGACCCAGATCGACCCTGACATTCATGGCCAATCACAGAGTGAGATTTCCTTCAGGCCTCAGGTGTTGTCCATGAGCGTGTCCGCGACTCTCAACTGCTGTGGGAATGGTCATACCTGACATTTTCTATAATGATACCCACGTCATTCCATGATTATGAGTAATGCCATCGGCTCCGAGTGAGATACAAATGCCACGACTATAACAGCTCCATACAGAGCCCATGATTGCCAGATTCATGCTCCTGCTACTGTTCTAGTACATATGACCAGACGTTTCACATAATCCGTAATCTGGTTAAAAATCTGAAACTATCTGTATATTCGCAATCTGTGATCTTGTACTCGGGTTTCCTCACATAGCTCTGTCAAGAAAACATACGGAAGAGAAAATATCTTGTAGCCAATAATAAGCCACGACGAGGCTCAAACAATCTCAGGAAGATGTCCAAATATTATCTACAAGCCTCCGACAAACACAAGATGGGTAAATCATTCAAGTTAGGCACTTATCATATGTCCTGTGAATTTACGGTTGTAATAACAGAGCAACAGGTCATGATGTGGTGGGTATTCACAGACAATATCAGAGCTCTTACTACTTTCCCAGGATCCCAGTATTCCTGCCGATGTGAGGTCCCACCTGCGCGGAAATATGGGGGCAAAACCGATGAGGTGAGGTGCCTCCGGTGGCGGCTGAGCGTATTTATTACATAAGCTTGATTCCCGGGCAACTGATTTTGATGTAAAGATGCATCGACGGTCCAATCTATTATGTAGGTTACTAAAGGTTTCTGACGCTCTGGGTGAAGTGGCTGACAGAGTGATTGGGAGTTAGCGGCGTAGCGTGCTTGACTCCTTCCGCGAACACACCATATCTTCACTGGCGGCGTCGGCTTGGGCTAAATCTGCCACAGAGAGTCTTGGCATCCGAGATTCTGCAGTGTGTACCCATGCATGTTTGCCTTTCTCTCTGGTCTCCTGACCCAAATGATCGATAGCTTTTATTAATACCCCAGTAAACAATGTGGAAAAGTGCCATGAGCTAGGTCTTCAGTGCCTATTCAGACCTAAAGACGTCAACTGGCTATGGCGTCGATACTCTATCTTTGGATTGCGAAGTCATCAGACGGGTGTCGGGCGCACAAAACATATGGTTTATCAAACTTCTTGCACGCTACAGAGTGAAGGCCGATGTTGTGTGACAGCTCACCGCGTGTAAGAGATGCTTTGAAGACTGCTGGACCATATGTCGGCATACGGAAACAATAGCCAATAACTACCGGAGAGCGTTGAAGGTGGCCGAAAGCTGAGGTATAAAGGTACATAATGTTTACTCCAGAGTATCACAACGATGAAGTCAACGATCTTCAGTCTTTTACTTTCAATTTCCGCTGCAGTCGCTACACCATTCAACACGACCTCTTTGAGGAGGTATCACATCCTTCCACCTGCGAACGTCGTGCAGTATTCACAAAATAATCTAGGTGTGGAACTGTCATTAGTGACGAAGAGGTAGCTGCTGCGGAGGCACACTTCAGGGCTAACAAAGTTCCTCCCGGAGACGTCTCTGTTGAGGCTGTCATCATTCAGGTGCAATTCCATGTTATCAGCAGGGACACGACTCTTGCTGGCGGAAACGTCCCGTAAAGGTTTCTTGTTAAGCTTTGCTTTGTCGTCTCATGGTTTTTCCAGCGACTCGCAGATTGCATCGCAAATGCAGGTGATGAACAGGGCATACGCCAATGCTGGAATCACTTGGGTTCTGGCTGGCACCACACGCACGGTCAACTCGGATTGGTTCAACAACGCCGGTCCAGGTTCATCCCAACAAACCGCAATGAAAAATGCTCTTCGTGTCGGCGATGCAAAGGTCCTGAATGTTTATACTGTAGGGTATGTTCATCGCCCATTCAATACCTCTTCCTCAGATTTTATTACTCGTTTATATAGATTCAGATCTGGCTCCGGTGCTGGCTTACTCGGCTATTCGACCTTCCCCTCCTCCTACGGAAGTGCACCTAAGGATGATGGAGTCGTGATGCTTTTCTCTTCGGTTCCTGGTGGAACTACAGTTCCGTACAACCTTGGACAGGTTTGGTTCCATATCCCCTGTGTATTAAAACTTTAATAATGCTCAGACCGCAGACGTTGACTCACGAAGCTGGGCACTGGGTTGGTCTCTATCACACCTTCCAAGGAGGGTGCAGTAGCACCGGAGACCAGGTCTCCGATACTCCTCCTGAATCATCTCCTGCTTCAGGCTGCCCTACCGGTCGTGATACTTGCTCTGGTGGTGGAACTGATCCGATTCGTGAGTACAGGTTCTTTTCTTCAACTGGTGCACTCACACCGAATATTTTCAGATAATTTCATGGACTACTCTGACGACGCCTGTATGACTGAGTTTACGCCCGGTCAGATCACTCGCATGAGGGATCAGCTTCGCACCTACAGAGGCATTTCCATCTAATGTTTAGGAACTACTCTGTCAGCGTTCCATATGAAGTGGTTTCTCACGCAACTTGAGTTTTAGTTCATGTAAGGAAGGCGGAAAATATATCATTTGACTCCTACATCTTATTGACGTCCTTGAATGCACGATGCGACCTCAGCTTAAACCATTCTGCCATCTCCGAAAGGCCATTCCCTGAAAATCTGAAAGATGTCAAATTAAACCTTTAGGTTATACGCCGCCCCGTGAACATCGAACAGTCTCTTGCGAAGATGATCGGAAATGTTTCATTGGTGGTAGTTCGGAAATAAACCAAGCATGGACGTGATAACATCAAGATCAACCAGTTGAGGGTACGACGTTTGACTCGAGATCAGTCCTCGGATAGGTGTATTACGCACTCATGTTGTCGCGCTCACCATATACTGATTCACTTGACATTGACTGATATGCCACCGCTTCGCGAACTACAATACATAGCGGAAATCACGGTTCTGAATATCCGTAAGATCCAAAAATTCCTACGAGGAGCGATTGATCATTCAATATACTTTCCCACGGAATGGGTGATGCGTACCTTGTCAACTCGAATTTTATCAATGTTCCCTTCACTGTCAACACGCTCGATATAAACTTCGTCATAGGTTGTGTCGCGCGGCTCGGTGTCACGTCGCTTGTTCTCCTTGCTCATGATAAAACGAAGTAGCAGCATGATTATCATGCACGATAAATAGCAGATGCCTATTATTACCCATGGGACATGGTTCCTGGCAAAATAAAGTCAGGCGAGGGGCCAGTGTACCGTCGTATCGACACACCTTGGCTTATACTTGGCCTGCCACATAAAGGGACCCGCGGCATTGCCAATACAATATGCAGATAACATAATCGCGTTGACCGTAACTTTCTTGGTGTGGCCCGCCGTAACACTCGAGAGCCAGGCTAGCCCAAGAACAAACCCAGTTGTGCCTACGCCTAGAATGATGCGGATAAGGACCAGATATACCCAAGCTAAGAGAAAGCGCACCGGTAGTCCATTGAGCGAAAAGTAACCCCACTTTGTTGGTCCATGGTAGGAGGTTGATCAAGAAGACCCCGACGAGATTAGGTATCATGAAGATTGTGCCCACGTAGGCCCGACTGTTGGGGATCCTGGAAGCAATACTGACTCCTACCCAAATGGTGATGATTTCAACAACACCGTCCACGCATCCAAGAAGTGTAGTCTGCAGAGCAGTAAATCCAAAGGAGGAGACGATTATCTGTCGCTGATTTGTGAGGGAGTTGGGGACGTTGTCGAGAGCGGAGAAGAGGGCAAAGAGCCATGTCTTGGGATCCATAAAAGCTTCGAACATTCTGTTAGGTGCATGAGACTCTGCGTAGTGAATGAGGATCATCGGATACGGACTGCTCCTTCTTGAAACGTTTATTCTCCACTCCAGTTTGATTTTCCTGGCAGAGTGGCTCGAGACAACTAACAGGTGGTAGCCTCAGACACGCACCTTGATCCTCTTCACAGCATTTACTCGCTCCTCCCTTGTCAAGAACCATGCCGTCGTCGGTGAGTCGGGGAACAAGAACCTAGTTACTCTCATGAGGGCGTCTCGTTATATTAGCGTTGACATGACCCACCAAAAGGCTAGAGCCGTTAACAACGTTAGTATTCCTGTGATTATCATCAGCCTATAAATCAATTTCTCAGCGTTCAGTGCTCAATGTTCCAAAGGGATTATCTCTTACCATTGCCAGGGTTCAAAACCTTTGGTGTGGATATGTAGTGACCCAAAGCTGATGAAACCGGTGACTATCTGAGCTAACTCGCAGATTATTATCAGGATATCAAACCATTCGCAGAAGTTCGGCAGCCGAACCTGTTCCATTCATTAAGACTGAAGCGGATGAGCCAAAGGAAATCAAGGTGTGAAGCCAGTTTACTTACACCACCATCCTACTCTAACTGTTTGTTCATTTCTAGTGTAGAACATCGATGTGACAATTAAGAAGCCAGCGGTAATTGATCCTTCGCAAGCACCAAGGATCAGTCTGACAACGAAAAGGCCTGCGAAGTTCCTGCAAGCGGCATGGGCACAAAGCGCTACCGCCCAAACCGATATGTTGAAACTGTTCAGAAGTGAGAATAATCAAGTGCTGCTTGGCTAACGATACTTACCTCATCCATTTGGCAACGGGGAATCTCTGTAGACACAAATTTTGAGGGAACTCAAACGCGAGATAGCTGAGATAGAAGATAGTTCCGAGCCTGTAAGAATACCATCAGCTTCTTCCCCAGGGCGTGTCTAACTCGATGATTGTACCAATTGTATCTGTCAAAACATAAGCTAAGTGGGTGAATGGTGTGACAAAAGACGTACTGGTTAGTGGTCAGATGAGTCGCCTCCCTGGGAAGAGGACATCAGGATGAGGATCGATGGAGTTAGAAAGGTCAGACCTAATGCCTAATATCGCAGCGCTTCCTAGAGTTGTCTTATCCATGAACTGGATCCTTGGAGTAGATTGAACTAAGGTCATGCCTCGTCTGAGCTATGCAGTGCCGTACCAGTAAAGAACTTGAAGAAACGCGTTGTGTATGAGCAAGATCCGAAGTCTTGTCCGAAGTCACTCACTGCACATAAGGGGTATGATGTGTCTGTCGATCTTGCGGCTAGGCATGGTGCATAAGAGACGCTGCTATGAGGGTTATAGGTCGGCCACGTACCGTATTCTGGCGGCCGCTTTGGGATCCAGTACGCCTATCGAACCTGATGCCAACTCTGCAGCAGTATCTACCTCCTTCGTAGATACAACAGCATCGGGTCTCCCGGTGGGCTTCACATACTTTTCGTCACATTCAGAAAGCGAGGGAGATTTCATGATATGAGACGAAAGGTGGTTCGGTTTGGGTGACACCGGCGCTCAAAAGCTTCGAATACACCTTTAACCCCTCAGCTGAATAGCTATTTTTATCAGCACCACCGGTTAGGGATTGGTGGAAAGAATTGGTTCGCGAAGCCCTTCCATGCGTATCACGTCAGCGCTCCTGTGACTGGCCGCATGAGGCGCCGTGTAACGAACGGAGGAGATGGAGGGCATAGGCTGTACTGGGTAGTCCGCCAAAGTCAGGTTTGGGGTCGGGAGGGGCAGGGTCACATCGGGGTCAACCATATACTGTGGTATAATGCAACTGGGATCGCTCGAGAATAGTCGTAATCGTGCGAGGAAACTAGAGGTAAGGATACCTGGAAAGCCCCAGGTTCGGGGAGCTAAACTTGGAACCTCATCCCACGTGATAAACACGTAACGATAAGATAAGGCTTGCCAATGGTTCTCCTGATCCTTCAGGCGTTTCCAGTTTTACATCAAGGTTTTTCGATAAGAGCGTGTCCCATGTAAGACACTTTAAGGGTGGTTGTGGATACACGGACTCCGGCGTGAACTAACAGTCGCGGACTTACATCGCCTGTGACTCTATGAGCAGAAAATACGCATACCCGGCATCTAGTTGCTCTCCTATGCAATGCAATACAGGCGCGAAACGTCGTTAACCAAACTGACACAAATCGACCCTGAAGATACCGAGAGAGGGGTGCGCTTTCTGCTGCATATAAATGTGCCTCGAGTTAGTCGGCTGTAGGAGCAATATGAGCTGGTAACCGTAGCCCTGTCATGCCTGCTCCGTCGCAAGTCTTGCCCAGAACCATAGTATATAAGTTACATTTCTGCTCGAGTTGTGTTTGTTAGTTCTCGTACCAGCAGCATACTAGAAACACCCGCCCCCACAATGCTCCCAATCCCAGTCCCGCCAAGAAATATGTCCAGGCGAGTCATCACCGTAAACCAATTTGACTTTTGCTCGGAGCATGGCAACGAGCTGTGTTACGTGTGTGACCAGGATTATCGCTCTCTCAATAACAAGAGTGCCGACATAAAGGGCCGACTCTCAACAAAGCTTGGTCCCAACTTTGAGATTGATAATGGCTTCCTCCTTGAGGTAGGTTCCACTTTGGGTCCTCTAGTTAGCATAACTTGATTCTAATCGGATAATGTGGACACTGCATTCTCTCTCCATATTGCTTCCCACATCGTTATATTTGAATAGGAACGCCACCCTATCAACGTTTACACCTTTGGAGTGAATGTTAACGCACACTACCCCGATGGCCTGGCTACAGCTCGATGTCCTGACCACAAACGTGTTAACTGTTCCAAATGCTATGATTGGAGCAAGCTCATCGAGGCAGAGGCCACTGGCGATGGCATATATGCTGTACGGGGCAGGACAGTCAGGAGTTGAATAATACGACATGAATCGTAGAAATGGGCAAGGCGGATCGTTGGGGGTCAACGGTGGAGCATGGGACCAGACAAGTGGAACGGAGGGATTGGTATATTACAGGAGAGCATTCGGCCACGCAAGGACAAGGGAGAAAAGAAACAATCACAATACAAATGTCAAAGTCCAAGAAAGTACACCAATTTACAGAGCAAGCAACCGGTCCCTGTCAACCGTCACCCAACTGTCTCTCTTCTTCCGGCTACAAGCAAAGGGTCCAAATGAGCTATATGAGAATGTCAGAATAATGTGAAATAACTGACTCTTGTTTGGTGGTGGGGGAGGAAGGTGGAAGGGGCGGCGCACCGATAACGAGCTTAACCGTCTTAACCTCAAATCCTCGGAAACTCAAACTCATTGAGCATCCTGGTGCATCGACGCTCTCGTTGGCACTGTCACAATCCGCCGCGAGAGTGGACCGGCTGATTGTTAGCTCCTTTTCTTCATCTTCCAACAGATTCGTAATGAACGCCTTAGAAACCGGTATGTGGCGCGCAACGTTAAGTTGGACTTTCCCGTGTCCACCGAACGCTTCATACAGTCTTAGAATGACCGTCACGGGCCCAGAGTCGGAGCCTGTAATGGACGCATCAAAGTCGTCGTATTCTCCACGTTTCACAGTTTCCAGAATAATGTTGCGTGCGCCTGAAATTGTGAATGGCGACTGGAAATGCGAGGCGAGAGCCGACTCGCCGCCGTTGCGCATTACACGAACTTGGGCTTACGTCAGACATCGAAGTACTACCAAATGTGAAAATCCGCACCTCGTAGAGGAGAGTTGTACAGATACGCAGCTTGTGGAACATCAGATTCCAAGAAGGATCCTTCATGGGGAAGGACGGCGAAAGAGAAATGGTGGAGTCCTATACAAAGGTCACCATACGTCATAAGCGGGGAAGTCATGTTGACACACCTTGATCTTGCTCTGCATCTGGAGCGGTCGCAGCGCGCAGGAGTGAAATACGTAGCATGTTTCCAATACAAGAGAATCCATACTTGGACTCGGAAAGAATAGCGACTCCATACCCGAATTCGCTCAAGTCGGCGTACTAAAGGAGAAATAGGAACCGTCAGCATGTGAATCTCCCGGCAGCGAACTAAGTTTCACCTTGTGGCCGCAAACTTCAAACTACGGTAGTGCAATAATGTTAGCAGGTTCTTACCACAAAGACCAACCTATCTCACCTTGGCAATGTCCCACGTTGTATTCTTGTGTGTTGGTCTCTGCACATAACCAAATTGCGTCTCGTAAGTGGCGTTCGGGTTGTGAATATCAAGGGGCAATTCGACTGGAGTGATTGGAATGAGGAGTTGGCCCAGCAAGTGTATTGAGAGACATACATTTGAGGAACTCGTGGCGCTGATGCCAGTCCACAACAGTATCAAAGTTGAACAGGGAACGCGAATTAGTCTTCGTCGTAGCTGGGACAGCATCAAGTGAGATCTACGACAGAAACCAATCGATTACTTCGCCAATATCAGCCAGTGGAGTTAATGAGCTCACCGTGATAGTGATCAAGCTCTGACCATATCGGACTTCAGCCTTCACAGCAGCACGCAACGGGCCTTGAGCCAGGACCGTAACGTTGTTGAACTCAAGGGGACGAGCAGTCTCCAAGTGATGAATCTCGACGTCTGCAGGCCCGAAGCAATGGAATGAGGAGTGAGCTGACGTCGTAGCTGTGTAACGTACCCCAAGCATCCCAGTAATTCGGACGATCTTCGAAAATCACTAATCCACCAGTCTGGCCCTCGGGGATGAGTTCGCGACTACGGGCGAGGATGAGTATTCAGCGCGTGATCGCATGGTGGACACTCACTTGAGCTTGACATCAAACAGGCTGGTAATACGACCCTTGGAGATCGTCAACTGTATGCTCGAGTTCCGGAGTACGAAATGGTCCGAGCCGTTGGTGTACACTGACCCTATTAGTTAAACCTCTCCCGATATGCGGGTGTCAAATAGCTCACCAGAAGCAGGCAACAATTGCGCATGTAACGCGCTACTTGGGGTTCTTAACATTCCGACCTGACTTCCAGCATCCGTCTGCATGACGGCATACCCCTCCTTTCCATCATCGCTTGCCTGCATAACTTGCGCTTTCAATGCTGAACTAACTGAAGATAGTGGGATCTTAATAATGTCCCAGCGAGGGAAGAACGTCGTGTTGTACGCAATAATCTTGTTATAGCCTTTCAAGTTTTTAAGTCCAGAAGAGGCTGTAAAAGGGAGGGAATCGGGAAAGAGGACACCGAGCGCTTCGTCGAGGAGCGCTCCGCCCGAGTCCTTGACTTCGGCGTAGAGCTTTTCGGCGTCGTCATACACCATACCACTGAAAGGGACAAATGAGCTGGAGGCGGAGCATCGCAAGCGGATGAAACTCACATTGCAGAGCCCGGGAGAACATCATGAACTACCAACCTTCAATCAGAAGGAGCGGAATTAGAATAAGTGAAGGACACGTACATTGGTTGAGGAGAACCTTCTCCCAGTTTTCGTCGATCTTTTCTTTGGGATAGGCATAATCATTCTTGTATAATGATGCCAATGTTGTGATATGCTCGACATCACGAAGTAAGATCTCCGAATGGCGGTTGCCCTTTTTGATTGAACCTTGACGGCGTGTTAGCTACTAGAACAGGGCACCGAAAGTTAAAACGAAGACGAACCATGAGAGGTGTACGTCCCGCGATGGAACTGTTGGGTTTCACATCAGTCTCGGCCCAAAAAGTGCAACTACATTCTATTACCTCGAGGTAGAGTTCACCATGCCTTTCCAAGCCATGAGTACGACAGCAACCTGTATTCTTGTGTATATGACCCACCAGTTAGGCAAGGTTTTGCCTTCGTTCGTGGACTTTTCGATATCCTCAAAGAACTCATCCACGGAATGACCCATACTAACTGGAGGAAGTTCACGATGGGTGTTGGTCACAGCACGAATGCGGCGCAACTATATCCCAAGCTCAAACACGACCCTTCCTTTAGTAAGTGCAGATTGCGTACGTTCTCCAGCATTTTCGGAAGCGGACCCCCTCCACCATCACCATTTCCAAACACGAGCAAAGCGGTATCAGAGGATTCAAGGTTCTATTACAGCTTCAATATACACTCGAGGCGGAGTGGAAAACGGCTTACCTTGTGGTTAGTCAGTCCTTTGTTGACATCACCAACAGTAGCCTGGGCAGTGTACGTGTCGACTACATAAAGTGATATTAGTTCCAACAGAAGGGTCGCAGTGGGGGATGGTCCTACCGGGTGTCATGTGGCAGAGCACCTGAGTGCCATCGATGCCGACCCAGTTGAATGTTGAGTGAGGGAAAACGTTGCTACCACACATTAGTTAACGATAATATCATTGATTCGATGGCGCCCTTACATATTGTTCCTAGTCCAATAACACCAAAGTCAGCCCATATCGTGCAATGGTTAAACTGAGCATCGTACCATGATAACTTCTGAGTGAAGAAATACGTCATGCCTGATACACATTATCAAGCCCAGATCCAATAAGAAGTCCAATAAGAATACCCACCAGCACCCCGAATCAACTGAGGCAACGCTCCCGTCAACCCAAACGAATCAGGCAACCACGCCGTCTCACACCTCTTCCCAAACCTCGTCTCAAAGTACCTCTGACCAAACAAAAACTGGCGAATCAATGCCTCTCCAGAAGGCATATTGGAGTCATTCTCCACCCAGGATCCTCCAACGGGCTGGAATTTCCCCTCCAACACCTTTTCCTTCACGCGTTCGAATAACGGAGGATAGAGTTGCTCAAGCCATTTATATTGTTGCGCCGAACTGCAGGTAAATCGATGCTCCGGGTATCGTTCCATGAGATCGACTTGGGTTGCCCACGAGCGGGCGACTTTTTGTTGGGTGACGGAGTAAGGCCAGAGCCAGGCCGTGTCGATGTGACAGCTGCATACGCGTGAGTCGGAAAACGTAAAACAGGTAGCGAGATTGCTTACTGTCCTATACCCCATATATTGGACTTCTGCGGTCCTTCCTTGTAGATATCAGCGCCTTTCGCTTGCCATCCTATACCAAAGACCTCTTCTGCCTTTTTCCTCGCCGCTGCAACACCGGCAGCATCTCCTCGCTTGAAGACATTCATTATCTCGTTTGCGGCAACCAAAGCCTGGTTTTGCAGCCTACCTTGCTTGTTAGTGACATGGGCTACGTACAACAGAGAGGACATACGGCGTGTTTCCAGGGAGTGTGTCTATGAGCTCGCGAAGGGTCTGAAAGTCCCAGAGCAGACGCCAGGCTTCTTGGTTAGGAACTACGAGGTCGGCGGAAGCGAGAGTGAAATAGCGGTTCATCTAATGAGCGTTGGTCAGGGAAAGAAACAACTAGATATCGTTCTCCCGAAGACTCACATCGGGAGGTTGTATGGTATCTCCATTCCATGGAACACCGAACATGCCATTGCAGCTGGACTCGATCACAAATTCGTGATATCCTGCCTCCCTTGCATGGGGCGGGATGATGTATTCAACCCGACGATCTCCGCCAAAACCACCGGTGATGCCTGCAATGTAGTTGAGCGCAATCCTAATGCGGGATATCATCCACCGTACCTTGAAGCGGGACTCCGTCGACGCTAAAAATCATGGCTTCGCATCCGGGGTCAAACTCAACTGAATTTGTTCAGAGTTGGATAAATAGGATGATAGGAGGGGAGGAAATCTTACACTGGACGCGCTCATATTGTTTGAAGTAGTCAGGAATGAGGACAGAAACCTTCCACCAATGGTTCGTCTACAATTCGGTGAGGAATGGTCTTGGTCTGACACACGATCCAAACGTACCCCTAGACTGAACATCAGCCAGGATCGATTAGGAATGCTAAGCTACACTCACAAGAGGGCCCAAACAATTCACCCTTCCCATCACTCAGCATCTCATGCATAAATAGAGACGGCCACAACCCACCTTTTTCGCTGTCCTGAACTTTTGCTTCATAGCCTCTTCGAACGAAGGCTTTGAGAGTCCCGGAGCGCTCCATCTTTCAGGAATTCAATCAATATACAAGGTAGCCCCGATAGCAGCATGATAGCTCACACTTTCAGCTTGACAAACTCTGGAGCATCGAGACGGTGCGTGAAGAGGACCGAAGAAAGGTTGACGTCGGAGAAATGGCCTCCTGTAAAGTTGTCCAGGCGCTGTCTTGTGAGACTTTTGATCCATTTTGCTCCTGCATCATAGTTAAGCTCAGGATACGAGCTGGGCGAGTGATGACTGCAGCTCATGGTGCAAGTCGAGAGCAAGTGTAGTGAAGGCTCGAAGAACGTTAACAACGATGTTGACGGTTATAGACACCGTGGGAAGAACATAGTCCGACCCTGGATGATGACGCGTTTCCACTCTGGACCCAGTGAATTGGAAACAAAACATATCTTTATTTCTGCACTCTCGAGCACCGCCTAGCACATGCTCTTCCCCTATAGAAGCCCGGGTTTACGGAATACGCATTCTCCGAAAGTACCAATATTGCTACATTGCACCCTATGCTTTTCTCTCATGTGACAAACGAGATGCACTTGGCTCTGGACATGCGGCCTCTTTGGAAGCGCACACGCACCGCAGGAACGACTTGAACATGCTGCTCTCCTGCTTCCGGTTACTTATGACAAAGTTTGTTTCCTCAGCTCAGAATTCCCGCCCAGCCGGTGCAAGAAGGACAAATACAGAACTTTTAGAAGCCTCAGCCACTCTACGGAATAAGATTCAGCGCCGGAAAGCCCGAAGGCCTGGGTCCAAATATACTGCGAGCCTAGCCGCAATCTTACCGACAACTCAACTGATTTGTCCTGTCTTTATCCACTTCATTTTCCCTATAACACCACTTCAGAGCTATGTATACATGGTTAGAGCGCTGGCACCAATCGAAATGGCAATTGATAAGAATATGTGCGCTACAATATTCCCCCAGAAGATCATTACCACAGTGAACTCTTCTCTGTCTCTTGCTTCATTCTTCGCACCATTTTGCTGACTGGGAAGGCGAGGTTGCTCCACCTTTCCTCCAAGACCACTAGTAGATCTGAGCACCCCCTATCTCTAGCGCGCTCCGACTTACCAGAGGACTTCTATGGATTCGTAGGGCTCGGCAGCATACGTCCACCTTCTGTCACATAGTTCGCCGCCGTTACCCCTGAGTTCGATTCCCAGATATAACGAGTCCGCTCTCAACTGCGAGGTGGCTATACTCAGATTGGTCGAGACTGCCGTCGATCTGAAGAACGGGAGTAATTGTGACTGCAGCGTACCCACACCATGTGATTCATGAATGACTTCTACTACGGATCCTGTTTATATCTAACGCAGTCACGCAGATATTGTCCCAACGAGGAATGCGTCGGCCAAGGAAAAGAACGCTAAAACAATTGGCGCCTTCTTCGACAATACTCGGTTGCCAAAAAATGAAGCAATACCGCCGCATGTGGTTTCGAGAAGCCCTTCGCCTCCCGGACACCCTTCTCGAATAACCCCGGCGACTACGTCGGCAAGTTACTTACGTTCCGCCCCATATGCTCAAGCTTCTGACGAGTATTGTCGCGTTGTCAATCCCTTCGTCATCGGTATTCAAATCTATCACCCTCCGTGCTGCAATTGGACACCGGTCCTCGTCTGACAACAGCCCCTATGTTGAGATAGCCCCGAAGATTGAACATTCTCTCCCTGATCCCCCAGCCGACCCATTTGAATTCCCTATTTGCGATGTAGTTTATACAAAGCTTCTATGGAGCAGGCGCGTAATACATCCGTATTCTCAACGCCCCCTATGTAGTTTCCGGGATAGTCTTCGGAGGAGCGACAGTTCGGAATGCTCTGTTCGGAGGATATACCAGCTCCTCGTTATCTGAAGGATGGAAGTATATGATAAGCGTAAGATCGCGCATAAATGACGCTTTGATTCTTAGTTCTAGACCTCAGGCCCAACTCGGGACAATGCCTCCTTTCTCATGCCGACTTGGGCATTACAGGAACTAGGAGTCATCGGGCGAGCTCGGCAATGTACAAAGCGGCGGCGCCGTCCTATACTTCACCGTCGTGTGCACCTATCACACTTGACCAACTGGTAAAGATTTATCAGTTTCTTGTGCTTAGTTGTTCATCTTTACAGTGACGCTTCATCTCGGATATCAAGTGCATGCACTGGTTTAGTTTGTATGGAATACGAACTCCCGAAGTTGGCAGTCGAGCGTTGGCTCTAGGTAGGGTAGAGTACTAAAGGGAGGAGTCGAAGTGAGGCCCACGCTAGATGCTGAACTGTTACCAGAATCCTGTGTTAAATTGTTACGTTTTATTATTTCTCTCCGTGGGTTCCCTTGTGTGAGGTTTCGTAACGATTGAGCATCCTATCTACGAGGGAATGTTCAATTAGGAGGTAGTGCTCACATCTACCAATGCTCGATAGGTCTTGACTAGGTCTCCGATTATAATCATGATATCCGTCACGGATCTCCAGTGGCGTCTCGATGAGTGAATCAGGTTTCCACGACTCATACTCTTTCTAACCCTCGCGATACCTCCCTAAGCAACGGCAAGACGAACTTCGGGGGTCTCAATCTCCGACTTCGCCTGTCTCTTTTGCTCCCCCTCCATAGTAGGGCTCTAATGACCATCAACGAACATGACATACGGCGGAAGAAACTTGCAAGCATCTGATTCGGCTCTGATTAACCATGACGGGGAACCTGACTTTGCACGATGTGAAGAAAGTGATTGAGTCGGGTGAGGAAGGGATTACACTGTGTTCAATTCGTTAACTAAAACTTCATAAATACATTCGATAAGCACAGAAGCAACACTTTAAAGGCGAGGAAGAGAAAAACTGAGGACGCCATCGGATAGGTAAAGCCCGCCCCTATTAAAGGTAACAAGGTATGGTGGTGCCGAACGGGCGAGATCAATGTTCCGCAAGTCGACCAGGCATAAAGTGCCCGGGACACGTAGCTCATCTCGTTGCACCAGGGGTTATCGTCATTGGCGTTTTTGAAACTGGAAGAATCAAGGAAACCAAAAAATTTCGCGTGGGGTTGAAGAAGGATGCAGTCACGTGGATTATTATGCGATATTCCCAGGGCACTGGCCAAAGCCCTCTCACCATCAAGCTTTGTGGCGGCAGAATCTACTCCACCGGAAAAAAAAAAAAAAAAACAATAATTGGCTTATATCATGTTGCTGGAGTGGATAGATCGGGATGAAATAGGCGCTGAGAAGGCGTGGTCTACTTCTCCGGAGTGCTCTCACTGGAAAAAAACTGGGCTTGGATATAGTCGCTCAATGAGCTTCTCACAGGATCTGGTCCAACCTTCGTCCTTCGTCCCCCAATGGGCCAAATGATAGACAATTGAGGCTCTTAACACTGTTTATGTTGTTTCGACTATCTGTAGTGCGTGTATTTGCCTTCCGCGCATCCTCTATCAGTTCCATCAGCAGACCAATTTCTCAGTCTCTAGTTCTCTGACGTCAGTATTGAATATCGAGTACTCTCTGCTGAATATACATCACTTCCTCGGCATTTCTGACATGCCCTGTCCCCAACTGAAGGCACCGCATGCGAGATGTGGGACTGCCAATTCCTAGGATGCCCTTTCTGGCTTATTTGCCGCACTGTCAGCTCTAGTGACCTGCGCTTGTATGATAACCCCCGAAGCCAAGAGACAACTGGAAAATGACCAGCTGACATACCTACTTAACAGCAACAAGAAGTGCCTTCGATCCCCAAAACTCCCTTTGATAGGATCATCCTTGGGACTCACTTTCGGCCTTAGGCTGCTAATGTCGTTACGTCGCCTTTTCATGGATGCTCCCAGTCCCAGATATAAATGTCTATTGTGGTTATGGCATGCCGCAATATCTGAAGGTGGTAGCTACAA
This sequence comes from Podaxis mareebaensis, assembly GCA_018524725.1. NCBI lineage: Eukaryota > Fungi > Basidiomycota > Agaricomycetes > Agaricales > Agaricaceae > Podaxis > Podaxis mareebaensis. Next base: position 3,725 of record JAEUWP010000289.1, on the reverse strand, counting down.
TGTTCTTGTTTGGTTTCGGTCCAAACGGTGACATCAATTTCTGTGAGATTCCTGTGCTGAACCAGGTGGACGTTGGTTGTCGGTGGATGCGGCAGTTTGATTCGGGCACTGCGCATTGATATACCTCCAATAAACGTTTCATTCAACAACACCCTATTGTCCGTATCGGATCAACATATTTGGTTTCATCTGCACAATGCTTGTTTCCTAGCACTATGGGAAAAGTTGTCATGGTAGGAACCCGCATTATCAGAACCCACTCTCTCAAAATTACTTGCTTTGATCCGAGTGTTTTTCCAACAATGCGTGACAGCTGAGGTGAGATCCAGCGGCTCGCAACAATCCTTACTGCTCACATATCTTATATTAGCATAAGTACTTCACTACACAAATATCAATTTTCATACACAATCAACTGCTCCTTGCATACAATGGAAGTATTTCTCCAACGCATCAACCGTTTACATATGAAACGTGGCATAATCATGATGCCGTGGTGAAGTCAGCCGTCTCTAACCATACTGAACAACAAAAGGTGCACCGCCCCATCGGGGGACTCAGATACTGATCCACTCTCGCACATGTACAGTACCAGGCTATCTTTATTGAATCCAGGTAAGTGGTCAGCTTCCTTTCCCCCATCATTTCCGACTACCATACGTGCGTGATCTGGGATACAGGTGGACCAGGGATTCATATGGGACACTTATACTGGGAAACGCCAACCTGTATGTGGGTTTCCACTTAGCTTCATTTACCCAACAAACTTTGACTAGAGCCAGGTCGTCTTCAAACCTCCCACCATGAGCAGCCCTGTTGCACCTCCCAAAGAGTCTCTTTCTGATATCTATAATGAACGCACCATTGTTGTTGGTCTTTTTCTTGGTGCTATAGCCTATGGCGTGTATTCTTTATAGTTCTCAGTTGGAACAGATTGACTAATGCAAATTCTTTCCAATTTCATAGGTGTCCATCTCACTCTGTTTACTTGGTGCTTTCAGCTCTTGATTCAGAAAAGGAAAACTCAAGGCGACTTTCTTCTCATGATCTACATTTCTTTGTTGTTCATAATGGGCAACATTGGTAATGGAACAAATATAAAGGTTGGGGAGTTAACTTTTGTGGACAACCGTAGCTTTCCAGGAGGTCCAAGCACATTTTTCGCCACAGGCAGAGGGCCTGTGGGCCTTGCCTGCAATGTAATCTATATCATTAATAGTTGGTTTCAAGACGGGTTATTGGTAAGAATTCAGTCTTAAGTGTTGACCTTTTTGGTGTATGGTAATGCAAATGTCATCTAGCTCTACCGATTTTGGATGTTCTTTGCCCACTACAGCTGGTATTGGACGATTTTGCCCAATGTAATGTTTCTCACTTCATTTAGTATGTATATGGTTCATCAACCAATTCTTTTCACTTTTATCACATTTTTTCTAGCACTGTCACTCCTCTTGGTAATCAGGCTTTGTGCTCCAGGAATCACCCTTTGGTCCACAATTAGCATCAATCTCGCTATACCATACTGGGCAATATCCATTGCCTTGAGTGTTCTGATAACAGCCTGCATTGTGATTTGACTTCTCTGCATGAGGTATCAAATACATCAGGCCAAAGCAGGATCAGGGTCTGAATACATCACTCTCACTTCCATAACAGTGGAGTCAGCAGCACTCTACACCATCAATGGTCTGATCTTCCTGGTTAGTTATGCTGTCAACAGTCCCATCCAGAACCTTGCATTGCCAGTCCTCAGACAAACCCAGGTGCACACATATGTTTCTCAGCAATGTGACAACAGTGCTAAATTTAAAATAGTCAATTGCTCCCTTGTTGATCATCTTGTGCATTTTGCAAGGGCATGCATGGTCAAGGGTGACTCTTGCCTGATTTGAAACTGAAACCGATTTCCTCCCTCCCAGTGACACCAGTTTCTCTCTGTCATGGGCCAAGAGAGATAGGAATATTGGTGATCAGTATCCCTAGCAAATGGATACCATTTGATTGTTCATGATTTGTGTGATGCATCTCAAGTTACACCTATTTTATGACATGGCCATGCTGCTACCCATGAGCATCATCCAATTGAATGAAGATAAGTAATTGTTTTTGATGCATGGCATATGTGTGAAATGCGACCTTGAGGGGCTTGCTATGTGATTATTGGTGGAATATGCCAGTCCCAAGTACATGCTAGTTGGTTGGAATTCCATAGTAGGAATGTACAAGACACTGGTACAGAATAAGGAAGGCTTTAGGGTCTGAACAGATGATGCATTAAATGCTCAAAACACCCATCTACATTCTGTGCACTGTCTAGTGTCATCATGGCTGCATTGCACCCAATGGTCCTCCCCTCAGAGGGGGTGGAGCTTCCATCTGCATCATATCCAGGATATCATAGATGGTATCTGCAGCAGCAATACCTGTAATATCCACTATATCCAAAATTGCAAGTCAATTCCCACTCATCTCCAAACATAGCTCAAGATGTACCATGGTCATATGCAGGTGAGACTTTGACAACATCTGCACTGCTTTTAGGTTGTGAGTATTTCATGCTTGAAACTGGGAGTCACATGGATCATTCAACCTACATGATATTGAGCCCTGTGAGCCTGCAAATAAGATGTTTGACCTCATGGGTTGTCCAACCTCCAACTTCTGGGGTACTGGCTATGGGAACAGACAATCGTATCTGGATGATGTGTGAATCTGAGGTGGTACTTACTCCCTGGGGCCATACTCAGATCTTGCCATCCTCGTCAGCAAAGATAATGTGGGCAAACTGAGATCCACAAACCTATAACATCAATGTTGACACTGTGCCAGGTGAGCTCATTCACTTTCACTCCCATAGTTGTGATGAACAAACTCACCTCAAATAGACAGGTGACCCTCCTACTCTCCTCCTTATATATTCCAAAATTTTCAGCATACCATAATCATCTAAATCTTCTGTAGAAATGACCTGGAAACTGACAGTCCTGTTATCATAAGTCAGATCCTGAGGTCCCTAAATATCCTGTCAATGGAGTACAAGAACTGGGGGGTTGTCCAAGACCCATGAAAAGCCTCGTATGAATCCCAGCATGCACAGAAGTGTTGGTCATAAGTCCTTCTCTGGCAGCTATAGCAAAAAATGTCCTGTGGGTTATCTCTTCTTCTGGCGTGCTCCCAAACAGGCTTGGGTTCCATGTATCTAGATGCACTGTCATAAATGTTTTGAACTCTCAGGCCCCAAGAACAGAGAATCTTACCTAGGTAGGCATCAAAGTGAATGACCTTTCAGGGTGGAGTCAGACTTGATCTGGAAACACGAGAATTGGAATGTCCTAAGGTCACTCACTGAGACAGGCCTGTAAGCCTGGTTTAAAGATTGTAATATGGGCAGAACAATGGTATGATCTCCACCAAGTGTAACCAGTCTCAGATGTGCATGGCCATCCTTTGCAAGTACACTTGTATGATCCTTGGAATCTGGGTTAGTACCATTACGTGTGGGATGTTGAAGGAGTGTAGTATATGCAGTTTCCATTTGATCAAGGGCTTTGGCAGGATCATAGATTGACACAGGAACCTACATATGAACCAAATGTGAGCACTGGATGTGTTGGCAATTGAGGTTTTGGCAGACCATACATCCCCACAATCATCAGTAAATTGGCTTAAAATAGTTATTACATGTTGATTTATATAATTCATCTGAAGAATAAGATGGACTATAA
>JAEUWP010000290.1:0-12781 GCA_018524725.1 Podaxis mareebaensis | reverse complement strand
TTTTGTGGTTTTTAGTACATTTCAGTATATGTATTGATATTTTTTGGTATGTATAGTTTTGGCCTTTCTGCTGATGGCAGAGTTGGTGGTATCAGTGGTAGTACCATGGGAGGTGTTGGGCAGGCTGAGTTCATAGATGAGTGCATGGTAGATGACATTGGTTTGGGATGGCTGGGGTGAGTTCATAACACAGTTTATAGCTATATTAGGATGAATGTCTAGTCAGTTAATCATCCCCTTAATATATTTTGCATCTGCTTTGACAACTAACTTGGGTACCCTGATGATCCAGATTTTGTATGCATTGAGTGCTCAATAGAGGCCATATAACTTGAGTTTCACTTATGAATAACATGAGATTTGTTTATTCCATATAATTAATCCAAATCAGGTAGGTTGTCTTCATTTAGTGCTATTGAGTTGTGCTAGAACATATCCAATAGCAATGACTGAGGTGTTGATAGAGAGAATAACATTATATGGTAGTGTATGATCAATTGGTTGTATTATTTCACACATTGCAACTTTTGCCTTCACTTCTTCCATAGCCACTCACTGTTCCTTGTCCCACTCAAATTTGGTTTTCATTACTCAGGTCAACTTGGTAAGTGGGTTGCAGATTTCTGTGAAGGATTTGATCCAATTCCTAACTGTCCCTGCCATCTCTAGAAATCCCCTCATCTCTGACACATTCCTACACTCTGGCCACCTCAGAATCTTGTCAACAGTAGTTGTATCTGGTCACTCTTCTTTGTAAGTGCATGACTGCCCTACTGCCATGATTTCTGGCTGACACAGCTGGAGTTTTGCTACTGATATCATTGCTCCTATATGTTTGAGTTGATGAAGGATCCAATTAAGATTGACAGCATGCTCCCAGATGAAACATCAAATTTCTGGGTTGTCTGGAATTGTTTTGTAAGTACTGTTGTCCTTCTTGTAGTGTATTTTTGGTCCTAATAAGATGATATTGTCTAGGAAGTTAGGTGTGTTCTTGGTTTTGTCCTATGGGATAAATGCAATGTTATTTTGGAATACCCCTACTGAGCCTGTCTATCCCTGTAGTAAGACAGTTAGATGAAATGTCCCCAGAGGTATGTCAAAAGTAGTTAGATCTCATGATTCCTCTGCTAAGTTTCAATAATCATAGCCAACAAACATGTCCAGCCCTGAGTAGATTTCCTAGGCTGCACATTGCTTAGTGTAGAAATGAACAAGTGGTGGAGCTTGTGAATCTCAGATGGTGATGGTGTTGAGAGGTATCAAGTTGTATGCAATTCATATATTTCCATCTTTCTTAGTGACTGTAAACCATTGATGCCAATGAGCTGTAAGATAGCTTATAAACACCAGTTTCAATCTTCTGTTTGATGAGGTCAATGACCTTGTTGTGAATTCCAGGTGGTATGGGGAGTGACTTCACCCAAGGCACATGCTTAATGATGGGAATCTTTATAGGTTCAAAATAGTCATCACAAAATTGTCCCTTCTCAGTTTCATCCCATGCAAGGCTACTTTTGTTGTTCATCAGGGCTTGGGCAATGAGGTTTTGTTCTTTTTTTTTTTTTAAAAAAAATGAGTTTATTGTAATAGACTAGCTACTACAAATAGGTGCATAATAGTAGTCCCAATACCATAACTAGAGAAAGAAAAGAGAAAAGACAAAGGAAAATGAGAATGAGAAGAGGATAGGGAGTATGGAGCTATGCTAGAGACAATGAGATGAGAAGAGAGTGAAGCTAACTTTTCAGAATATATAAGAGAGAGAGGGAAAAGTGAAGTTGGAAGAGGCATAGGAGCAGGAAGCTAGCTATGAGGCAAAATAGAAAGAAGAAAAGCCTTTAGTGAACATCTGGGACTCCATTGTTTGCAAGTTGCTCTTTGCAAGTAAGGTGGCAGGTGGCAAACTCCTCCTGGGTAATGGGCCCTTGAATCTAGTCAGTGAATAAAAAGGCTGCTGGGTTATATTCTAGGAAATTGATAAGCTAGTAGAAGCCATCACAAGCTCCTACTGGGTAGGTAAAGTGAGAACATTTGTTGAGGATATGGTCTCACATTTCAAGCAGTTCTCTACAGGGGCAAGAGGTGATATGGCACCCAGAAAAGAAGCATTGTTGAAAGGTGCTGAAGGGTACATAGTTGGTCATGCATCTTGTGAAGCATGCACATAACTGGGCATCTCAGCTGAGAGGTGAATTGAGCCAAGTACCACCTTTGGCATACTTGGGCAGGAGAGGTTATTTGGCAGGGTTGAGCAGATATAGCCATGAGTGTCTGTAGTATAATGGGTTGTTCATGTGAGTTCAGGAGAGGAAAAAGATAGATCCCAAGCTTGAGAGGCATTGGCAATGTAGAGTGCCATGGCACCTTCTTTCAAAGGGTCAGGACACTCAATGAACTTGATTTGGTCATTAAATAAGTCCAGCAGGCACTGGCCAGGTTTAGCACTAGGGTGGAGACACTGGAATCAGTCTGTGACCAACTGAGCATCTAAGATGAAATCAAGTGCTGTTGAGCACTGTTTAGAGTAACATGCATTTAAGGAGTCAATATTGCATGTGAGGAGTTTAAGGGGGTGGGAGGGGGAAAGGATATGGAATCTGAGGGAGCATCTCTTTGCAAGTATGAAGAAGTGGAGTTGGATGGGGATGAGGCTGGCAATGGCCTCAATCCTACCAGAGGGGGTAGTATGAAATGCATAAGAAATTCATTTTGAAAAAGTCCAAGTGCATCCATATGTTCCTGAGTGAGCCATGAGCCTGGCTGGAATGGTAGAGGATGTGTAGATATAGTGAGCAATAAAATTGTTCCAATGTTTAGAACTTTTGGAAAGAATTTAATATTTCTCCAGATCAGCTAAAGCAGTTTCTCTGAAAATATTTATATACATAGCCTATTATGTCACCATTGATGCTGTCAAGCATAATGACATAACTCTTCTAGTTCCATTTAACATACATTAATTAATTAATACTATTCATTGGAACAGTTTTGTTGCAGACTATGAAGTAGGAAAAGATAAACAGTTCATGTGACTTTGTTGATTGCATTCAATAAGATCATGTGACTGATCACTTCTCCTGTATTTATAGACCTGATGACAAGCATTTTCCATCAGGTCTTACCCCTTCTGTGTGTCATGCACTCTCTCTCCTCCTCTACTAAAGTTACTATCCTCTCTATGCTTTTTGATGGCAAAACATATGCTCAGATCCATGCCATTACTGGTGTTTTCAAGTCCTCTATCTCTAGAATGTGCTCTTAGCACTTTCCCACACTTTTCTGCAACCCTGGAGGCTGTCCTCAGAAACTCACTCCTGCCAATATTAGACATGCCCTTCATCTCATTGGCTCTGGTAAAGCTGATACTACCCTGGATGTGACCAAGTTACTGAATAGGGTGAATGAGACATCAGTCTCATCTCAGACTGTCAGAAGATATTTGAAGAAGGCAGGTCTCAAAGCTGTAGTGAAGAAGAAAAAGTCTTTCCTTAGTGCTAGGTATAGGAGGAAAAGGATGGACTTTGCTTTGACACACCAGCATTGGACCCTAGAGGACTGGAAGAAAGTTATATGGTCTGATGAGACTAAGATCAATAGGTTGGAGTTAGATAGTAGGAAATAGGGATGGAAAAAGCCAGGAGAGGGCTTTAGTAATAGGCTGATAGAGGGGACAGTCAAGTTTGGAGGAGAATCATTCACAATTTGAGGCTGCATGTTGTGGGAAGGAACTGGGTTTGCAATCAAGATTGATGGGAAAATAGATGATAACCTCTATGTGAGCATTCTGGAAAATGAACTTGGAAGGACTGTGGAGTGGTATGAGCTAGAGAAGGATGAAATGATTTTTCAACAGGATAATAACCCCAAGTACAAGAGCAAAAAATTTATAGCCTGGTTTCAGGAGAACTAATTCAAGGTTCTTTCATGGCCAGCACAGTCTCTAGACCTCAATCCCATTGAATACTTATGGGATTACCTCAAGAAAAAACTAGGAGAGTATGAATTTCCACCCAAGGAAATAAATGAATTGTGGGAGAGGGTGTAGGACCAGTGGAATGACATACCAGCTTCTGAGTGTCAGAAGTTGATTGAAAGTATGCTTAGGAGGATAGAGGCAGTGATAAGGGCTAATGGAGGATACACCAAGTACTAGTTATACCCTTGTATGTATATATTAGAACATCAGCAACAAAACTGTTCTAATGAGTAATATTGACCCAATAATTGATATTAAATGAGGATAAAATAATTACATAATAAAACTTAGTGGGATTAAAGTTAAGAAGCTAGGCTATTCTCATAAGTATTTTAGAGGTAGTCACTTTAACCAGTTCAGAGGTATTGTAATTTCTTTCTAAAAGTTCCAAACATTGGAACAGTTTTGTTGCTCACTGTAAGGGGGGTAATGTGTTGAGATGGTTTCCAGAAAATCAGTGCACTACTTGATATTTACTTGGCATTGTAGCAGGTACCAGATGTGTCTTGTTTGTGACCTTATATGCCAGACAGTGTGCCTATATATTGTACTCAAAGGATATCTTGAGGACTGCATCAGTAAGTGGGTCTTGAGCCCCAGTGATCTTCATCTTCCCTGACTGATTTCCTATAACCATTAGGCTCCATTATGACTTTTCTTCAACCCTTGCTCTTGTTGGCATCACCACTTTTTGTGCTGGGTTGGTGGGGCTTGTGACTACAATCTTGACCTGTCCATCTACTTGTACTTCTTATCCCAACTTCACTCCTTGTTGCCATAGCTATCCTAATAACAACTTGTATAGTGCTGTTCCCACTATAAATACATGTGTGTATGTACTGACTCCTCCAATTATGATTTCCAGCTACTCAACACAACCCTCTAGCTCCTCCTTCCCTCTATTTGCTGTTTGCATAGACATTTGTTACCCCTGATTCACCTCACAACTCAGCTCTTCACACAGATTTTGCTGAATGATCACAATTTCTGATCCTTCATCCAACAGTCCCATTTCCCCCACTATTTGCCCTTCTTTCCCCTTCAACTTTATTTTAACCTCACAAAATGGTGTTGAGAACTCAAGAGAAACTCCTAGTACTGTTGTAATCATGGTACCTGCAGTTGGAATTCATTGTGTGTATATGTTGTCCATACTAATTGTTGAAGATCAGGGCTGATAGCCAGTAACTACTTGACAGTAATTTTGGGAACTTGTACATTCAGGAGGTGCTGAAAAGCCTCTTGTGTCAGTTGTGGGTCTGTGATTTTTGACTCAAAGTGATAAGCCAGTTGGGGTTGTATTCCTGCTGGTTCCTTCTTTTCTTCCTGTCTTTCATCTTCTGCCTTCCCTTCTCCTTTCTTCTCAGAATCCCTCTTTCTTTGTGCTTGTGTTGTCTCTAACTCATCTACTTCATCTCCCATGCTCTCCAACTCAGTCATTGTACCCTATACAAATCCTTCCTCCTCAAAATCCTGTACTGATATAAATGCCATCATGGCACTGGGGGTTTCTATGTGTGGGGGAGGGTCACATATTGTGGCAGTTGCTGGGCTTGACATGGTAGTGACTATAGACAGTGGTAGGGGACCTCCCCACCTCACATCAATTGCTGCTTTGAAGCTGTCAGGATGCTATTTAATGGGTGATCCATCTGTGTAAACATGGAAACTATTTGGGAGTACTAGCATACATTTTGTGCACACATATTCCTGCACAATTGAGCATACTTGAATCCTATGAGGACCCTTGCACATGTTGCATGCAATTTCTGGTGGTGAATTCATGTACTATATAGGTGTATTTGGGTTTTTGGGCAGCATGTATAGTCTCCAATTGGGCTGTTGGGGATATTGTGGACATATAGGTGGGTATGGTTGAAACACATGTGGCTGAGATGGGTACTGTGGCTGATATAGTTGCATGAGCAGTGTCAATGATTGGAAGTAAGGTGTTGTCAGCATTGTGGGGTATATCAGCATGTTTTGAGTTACTGGATATTGAGGGAAAGATGCTGGGTGTAGTATTTGCAAGATTGCATATGGTTGTAGCTGTGATGTGGTTCCAGCATTCATGGTCCATTATGATAGTACTGGTGGTGGAATGTATTTCTTGAGCACTGGAGCCAATGTGACAAGTTTCACATATTTTGCCATATATGTTGTATCCCCAACATTGAGTCCTCATAGTTATCATGTCAATTCTTCAATATCCTCTATATCATCTCCCCTTCCTGTACCCTTTTCCTCAAACTACACCCTCCTTGTTCTAACCCCTCCTTTCTTCAGCTTCTGGCCCTTTCTTTTCTTTCCCCAGTCCTCTTTCTTACTTGATGCCTCTGTATCTGACTCTGAAGACTCCACTGAGTCCTCTGAACTCTCTGAATCCTCTGAATCTGAATCATTTGAGCTACTATCCCTTCAACTCTTCTTTGACCTCTTTTTTGCCTTTGACTTTCCCTTTCCCCTTGACCTATCTTCTTCATTCACTGCTTTCCCCAAAAGGACAAATCTCCCTGCCTTCCATGCCACCTTGATTTTTGGAATCTACAATCAGCTAAGGTTCTTGCCTTCCACCTCAAGCCAAGCCCAAATAAGCTTGCATATACTTACTGGAAGCCCTTTCCAAAAATAGTAGTCATGTTTATTAGTCAAGATCTTGTAGTTGTTTACAAGGTGTGTAGTTATTCATGAAAACTCTCAGTAGTGGTTGTTGAGTTGATCTTCATTTCAAATTCTCCTGTCATTGTCTTCAACAAAATTGAGCAAGTGATTGAGGGCAATCTTCTTGCCAAGTGCTGTTTTTGAGTATGTTTCCAGGATTTTAGCCTTGAGGGTGTCATAATCCTGATCATAGCCACCCAACCCTTTCCAGAATTGCTTTGTTTCACTATCCACATACTTCACCACCATTCTAGTCTTCTCCACAGATGTTAACCCACAGCCATTTGCCAAGCCCTCAAATTCCTCCAAGAATTCTGACAATTTCTTCAGCTTTTCTGAATTGAAGTGGGGTGCCTTCTTGCTAGAAGCACATGGCATTCCCCTAACTCCTATTGGTCCAGGTCTATTGCCTGACATTATAGCAGGGAGTGATAGTGTGGTAACTAGGAGTGTATTGATAAACAGTGTGACAGTAGGTATGATATTCATGAATTCAGCAAGCAAGAGTTTCTGAGAATGTCTATGTAAGGTTTCTTCTTCTAGGGGTTGGTGTTTAGCAATATTTGACAGAGTAGTAGACCTCTTGAAGGTGATAGGTTCAGTGTTGTTCAAGACTGGTTCTAATACACTTTGCTTGGTAGACCTTCTTGAAGCAGTTATTGGATGTTCTTGATTTGTAGGAGTTGATATAGGGCTTGCTTTGTGTGGCTTAGGGGATGTGTTGGCTGATGAACTTGCAGCAACACAGCATGTTGAGGCACAAGTTTGATGGGTGTTGTTGGGTTTAGACATGATGATAGAGTAAGGGGTACAGCATCAAGGACAACTACAGCCCCTCATATTGTGTTCTACTATGAAAGACAAAGGTTGCAAGTAAGTGGGGCTGAGAGCATGAGAGACAGTGCACTCAGTGAAGGTAGAGAGAGATAGAGGGAGATTGATCAATGTATTTCAATACTTGTTTAATAGCTATTTCTATAAAAGTAAATAATGGCAGACACAACAGTAGTATCTAAGATGAAGAACAGATGAAGGAGGACAGTTGCAATGTGTCCTATGTTGTGAATGGGTGAAAATGAGACATTAGGTAAATAATAGTAATATTCAGTCATTATTCAGCTACCAGAGAAACAATGCAAGGAGCTATTGTGTTTGTACAGCTGTTTTGTGTTTCCTACAGGATAAGGGCTATTGGCTATTTGTGTGCTGTTGGGCTTTGTATATGAATAGTGGGTGTTGGCAAATGTAGATTTGAAAAGTGTCTGAGGACTATCATCTTAAGGCTTGAATAATTGGGAAACTGTTAGGAGGTTCTTTATCAGCCATTGTCCAAGCATAAGCCAGGGGACACCTATCTCAGTAAGAAGTTAGTGAGGTGTGTCCAATCAAGCACACTTAGAGGAAGAACTTCTATTAATTGACCATTTGACCAATAGATGTTGGGCTACACTGATCACTACTGGCTTCAAGAACTGACTTCCAACCTTGGAGTAAATGATATCAATTCTCTGAGAAGAATCAAAGCTTGAACTTTGATATACATGGGTACCTACTTACAGTAAGGGACAAAAGTGTTCCAATGTTTTCAACTATGCAACAAATTCTTTAATAGCTCATGGAGTAATAAGGCTACACACTTCATATTTTCTTTATGATCACTTGTACATAGTGCAAGAATAGGAGTCTTGTCTCTCCTTTACCTTCTTGTCACATGAGAGCTCTACCTGCCTCAATAGGATAACTGGCATAACAGCTAAACTGCTGGGGAGGCCTATGACTTCACAGGTCATATCCCTCCCAGTGGCAGTCCCTGTGAGATCCAGACAGCCTCTAGTTCTTAGGAGTGAACGGGTACCTAGTTACCAGGTTTAATTGTCTTGGGTAGTGTCTTAGACAGTATCTCTCCACATTAGTATGATGTATAATTTATGCCTACATAACAAGCCTTCAGAACTGGATCCAAAGCAAGTATCTGTATTCAATTCAACTATTCTCAGAGACTATTTTCAGCAATTGCAGAATCTCCTGGTAATAAAAAATATACCTTGGGAAAATGTCTATAACATAGATGAAAAGAGAACCTAGCTTGGTAGTGGTGGAAAAGTTCTGGATGGAAGTATGTTTACTCCTGGCATGAGTGTGAACAAGCTGCCTATATACTCCATAGTGAAAATCTGGAGTTGGTGACAGTTGTGGAGAACTGTAGTGCAGACAGAACTGTATTTCTTCCCAAGTTTATTTTTGTTGGGAAAACACTAGAAGATGACCTCATGAACATTGATGATAGGATCTGGTGAGTAGGGAACTTCATAGGTAATGACATGACTCACAAATGTTTACTGCAGTATTGGAGCCTCAGAGATGTACTCAATAGTTTGAGAAATCCTTTGCACCTCAGGCAACAGCAAGAAATACAACTGGCTCACCTATCCTACTAATCTTTGATAGTCATGGGTCTCATCTCACCAATGAAATGATCAAGGTTGTAGTTGAGAATAGCATTGAGCTCCTCCTCCTACCACTATATACTACCTATAAACTCCAGCCCCTTGATATTGATGTATTTGGGCCACTCTAGAAAGCCTGGCAGCATCAGTGCAAGCCATACTTTGTGTGGAAGGGTGAAGTGATATAGTACAAAGATGTGATCTGTGAATACATGAAGGTGTGTGCAGCCTCTTTTCTTGAGAGCACAATTCTCAGTGCATGGAGAAGATCAGGTGTACATTCATTAGACCCAGGCATATTTGGAGAGCAGGACTATGCACTGAGCATCAACCCCTCATCTGAACTTTATGGCCCAGATGACTATTCCCTTCATATACCATCTGACTTTGCATCCCTGATAAATGGGATACTCCAGCCTCTGAATGTGAAGGCCATAGTCAATGTGCACAAGTGTCCAGGACCTCTGAACAACTGAGGATAGATGTTGAAGACTGGGATATTACATCAGAGTGGAGTGGTGTTGAGGGTAAAGAAGAGGATGGGATTGACAATGATGCTATGGAGTCTAAATATGAAAGGCTTGGGAACAATACTGAGGGAGAGGATGGGAGCAGTAGTGAGGATGAACATGGGAGTGGAAAACTATCTCAACACACCATAGCATCAGGCTGCACAATGTGATGAAATCAACTGCCCATTAGAATCAAGCTTCCATCAGATCAACATTGGGAACAATCAGGCAACACTATCAATTTTCACAGTTTCTGTCACTGCCATCACCTCTGGGGCATGTTATGACCTTTGTATGAACTCAGGTTGCAACTAGGCAAAGACTTGAGGATGAGCAAAGGGAAAGAACTAGTTGGTAAAGCATAAGGAATACAGGTGCCCTACCTAGGGTTTATATACTGTGAGAGAGGAGGCTAAGAATAGATGAAATAAGGAGATGAGTCAGTGGGTGACTAAGGCAAAGTGTGTCAAGGGGCTGAAACATAAGATGAAATGGTATGCTGAGTAAGTGTGACCTAAATATAGATGAGACTGTAACAGGGCACCTCCATTTGCTGAGACTGACATTTGTATCACTACTTTTGAAGTACCAGCAATACAATGTAGAAGAGACTCAATATATTAATCATCTGGTGGAGATGTTAGTGGTTGTCCTTATCACCAGTCACCTATGCTTAAGCTAGGGGGGTGGCTATCTCAGTAGATGGTTTGCAAGCACTAGGATCTACCAAGAAGGATGATGGTAAGAAGGTGGTGAGGCAAGTGTCCAGCTAAGTACACTTAGAGGTTGAACCTCTATCAGTTGAGAGTATGACCAATAGGGAGTTTATTACCACACTGATCATCAACTAATATCAATTGCAGAAGAGTGAAGAACAGTTCTGAGATTTGAGAATATTGGAAGCTTGTGCTTCCAGTACAAGAGTGGCTATTTAAGTACTATGTCTAGGGTCCTAGTTGGGGAACTATGGCAATGTAGCACTAAGTCCAAAAGTCAATCAGAGACATGTAACTGCAGGGTGAAGACAAGACAGGAATAGAACTAAACTAGAAGAGATAGAAATAGATCAAGTCCAAGAATAGTACAAGACAAGAGTAAAAGAAGTTAGGAAGAGGACAAGAACAATACTAGGAAATAAGACTGAGACATGCAAGACCATACATACTGATCAATAGACAAAAGGGTATTCTACAGGTCCAGATCTGGATGAAGTTGTCCATTAGGAGAGTCAGAGGTAAATGAGTCTGGAGACAAGATGGAAGAGGGAACTGTAATCAGAGGAGTCTAACTCAACCATAGGGCTGCAGCATAGTGACTACAATGACAATGATGATGAGGCATCTGCAATGACATAGGGAGGTGAGTAAGGAGGAGGCAGAGGTGGAGTGACAGCTGGTTCTTCTGGAGGTGACTCATTGATGCTAGGGACATTGGAATCAATACTGAAGAGTGGAGGGAGTTGAGTACACCATGGAGGGATGGATGGAGGATCCCCAGAGTTAGGATCAATGTGATAGACTTCTACTTCTCAAAAGTAGAGTCTGTGGGTGACTTCATATTTAATAATATGAGGAACAACTTCCAGTAGATACATCATATAGGAGTGGAGGAATGCAATTGGCTCTCTGGCATAGGGAATCATCTTCCAACCATAGGCCCATGACAAGTTGAGGTTGTTA
Organism: Podaxis mareebaensis; assembly: GCA_018524725.1. Classification (NCBI taxonomy): domain Eukaryota; kingdom Fungi; phylum Basidiomycota; class Agaricomycetes; order Agaricales; family Agaricaceae; genus Podaxis; species Podaxis mareebaensis. Next base: position 1,503 of record JAEUWP010000290.1, on the reverse strand, counting down.
GCAATGGTTTGAATATATAAGCTGTTGGAATCAAAAATGTGAGTGAAGAGAGTGTTCTCCCAGGTAATGCATAGGATCTCTGTCATCATGTAGTCAGTGGAATAGAATAATGGACCACATGTCAGCCAGTCTTTAGAGAATAGGGACATATGTCCCAGAAGGCATCTGTTGGTGAAGACTTCATTGCAGTAGCAGGTGGAGTCACTGACAGGGTTATTGGTGTCAGTAGTAGTGCCTCAAGAGGTGTTGGGAAGGCTGAGCTCATAGATGAGGGTATGGTAGATGATGTTGGTGCATAATGGCTGGGGCAAGTTCATAACAGGAGAGATCATACTACCTTGAGAGGTGGTCAAAATCCAAGCTCATTGCCCACACTTAAGAGCTCACACTTGTCTTAGAAGCAAATGTGATATGAATGAAATACAGTATAGGCTCATCCCCTCCTAATGGCCCATGAAAATGAGTCTGAATGAAGGGCACACAAGGCTGCAATTCAAGCTGAAAAAGAACCAAAGAGGAAGGCAGCTCAAGCAAAATGGGCCCACAAAGCCACTGAAGATGAAACTTGGTGGCTCCAAATGATGCATTCAACACATGATTTCTCTGGATCCTTGAAAAGCCAGTGGGAACTAGAGCTTCTAGCTATCATAGATTGTCTTCAGCTCCTAGGGGTTTGTGAGAAATCCATGAAACTGAAGTTCCTTGCTTGCACTGAACAGCACTTCAATAAGAACCCAGCTGACAAGCCAAATCTGTGTTTCATTGGACTTTTTGACCAAGTTTGTTGTAGTCATGCTCCTAGACCTACTGAACCACAAGTCCTGACTTCCTGTGAATTCATTTCCTCTCCAAATGACAACTACAGAGTGAGTATATCATTCTCATCCATATCCTACACCCATGTCTGACCCTTTTCAACCTCATTTCTAACTGTAACTTAATTTTTTTTATAATCTCATCTGATAATTGTACTATGCTTAGTGTTTTGTGGTACCCTATAGGTAGTATATACATATATATAATGAATTTTAGCTCATGCAAGGCAGTAGGCCATTGACTGGCTTGCATAAGGAACAGCAGAGGTTGAATTTTGACATGACATTCTTGAGACAAAGTTTTCAAACACCAGGTCTTGTCAGATATTGCCTATTCACATAAGCTCTGAGCAGTGTAAAATTTCCAAAAATTCATAATTGGGTATGCCAGAGAGCTCCCAAGTATACTATAAATTTTGAGGTGTGCAGGCTAACTGGGTGAGGTAAATGCTTGCAGCTGAAAAGCTTTCAAACACTGGGCCAGCAATAGTATAAATCTAGTACTTTGCATAATGGGTAGGTAATGGAGAAAATGTAATTCTATACAGCTGAGCATGTTAATATATAAAGGCAGTATTCAAAGGGAAGATGACTGTATGTGTGAGTGGGAATTTTTTTTTTTTTTTTTTTTTTTAAATCAACATTTATTGCAATAGACTAGCTACTACAAACGGGTGCGCGATAGCAG